>CM072520.1:36352652-36440152 GCA_036898135.1 Oncomelania hupensis | reverse complement strand
TCTAATTCTCTTTCTTCACGGCGACGCTGCTCTTCTAATTCTCGTTCTTGTATTCTCTCCAGGGATTTGACGTACTCCGTCAGCTGTTTGCCTTTTAGATTCAGTTCAATCCCTCTCTGCCAGAAGTCAGTCATCTTGATGCTTTTCTGGAAAGTTCTTTTCTGGAAAGTTCTTTTCTGGAAAGTTCTTGACTGTGCTGTACCTTTCTAGACTGTTCTAGAACAGCACGCTTTCTGCAGTAGCGCTGATGCTTGTCACTAGTCGCCTTCGATGACGCAGGCCCCGCTGTCCTCGTCGTATGCGACGCTGCACCACGCTGGTGTTGATGTACACGCTCCTGTACTGAAGTAGACGCGACGTCCGCTCGTCGCTCTCTCTAATACTGGCGATGTAGCTCCGAGACTGTCCCTCGACGTAGTCTTGCGGCAGCCACGTAGTCCCGATCTGTTGTTCGCTCACGAAGCAACTCTTCAGCGACTACACGCCCTTGCAGTCAACCCGAATCTTTCGGATGTAGTCCCAGTATGTTGGCCCCTCTCGACGCAACTTGTTGGCGGCTACTCTCGATGACTGCCTCTCGTAACGATGACTCGCTTGTTGTAACAGTTGAACCCTTGGCTATGGCGTAGATATCGGCTTGGCCCCCAAAATGTTACACTCGTTCGATGTTGGTGTTTTTCTATCAGTAGTTGATTCAGCCCCGATGCTTGAAATCCTGATAGGTGTAACTCAGATTCGTTTATCCACGCAACCCGTCCAATCATCAACAAGTCAGGAGTCGATTGTATGCAGTTGTTGATGTGTGCTGAATAAAAGTGGAAAACTTCATACGACGACTCCTGACTTGTTGATGATTGGACGGGTAGCGTGGATAAACGAATCTGAGTTACACCTATCAGGATTTCAAGCATCGGGGCTGATTCAACTACTGATAGAAAAACACCAACATCGAACGAGTGTAACGTGCAGACAAGACCAAAATGATGACCAACAACACCAATGGCATCAATATGGACATCAAAGTCCAAGGCCAATCCCTCAATACAGTGCATAGCTTCAAATATTTAGGAGCCATTGTATAAGACAATGGGTCCCGACAGGAAGTCCTCTCCAGGATCGCACAAACAACTGCTGCCCTGACAAGGTTGAAGCCCATTTGGAAAGACAGGACCATCAGTCTACATTCCAAAGTAAGACTGCTGCGCTCCCTTGTCATCTCCATCTTCCTGTATGCTTGCGAGGCATGGACCCTCACAGCAGATCTCCAACGAAGAATACAAAGCATGGAGATGAGGTGCTACAGAAGACTTCTGGGCATTTCCTATACCCAACACATCACCAACGACGAAGTCCGACAGACCATCACACAAGCCATTGGACAACACGATGACCTGCTCACAGTGGTGAAGAAACAGAAACTCCGATGGTATGGCCACGTCACCAGATCATCAGGCCTTGCAAAGAATATTCTGCAAGGCACAGTGCAAGGAGGTAGAAGAAGAGGGAGACCGAAAAAGAGGTGGGAGGACAACATTCGAGAATGGACTGGTTTGACACTGAGCGAAGCCATCAGGGCTGCTGAGGACAGAGAAAGATGAAGTATGCTGGTTAAACGATCATCTGTGGTGCCCCTACGACCTCCGGGTTACGGGACAGGATAGGATAGGATAGGATTACACATTATGAGAAAAAGCTGTATAGTAATATTGACTGATTTTTTTTTTACTGTAAGCGAATAATACTAAAACAATGTACAGATATGTATTATGTGTGTATTTTCTCATTCGCTTTAAATAACGGAAGTGGGGCACATGTATGTAAATATAATAAATATACGTATAAGTTGATAGTAGATGTTGCATCGTGTTATTATTTGATGTGCAAACACTTTTATCAACTTCTGTTATTTAGTTGTTGTTTTTTTACATTCTTTCTCCCCCTCCCCCCATCTCTCTCTCCTCTCTCCTCTCTCTCTCCATGTTGTCCCTTTTATTAGTATTCTCTCTTTTCCTCTAACTGTTGTGATTACCTAGATTGCATTCATCATATTAACTGGAAACTGTACACAACCAACACCTTATCATCGTTTACATCATATCTTACGCACCTTTAAAATCATTCTATAATCTTATGAATCATTATGAATAATAATAAAACATAGATTTATATAGCGCACATATCTCACACAAAAAAATGATTCAATGTGATGAATAACATGTAAGGTACTGGGAAAATACCAAATGAATAAGTACTTGAACTTTGGAACTTTGTCCTTTTATTAGCAAAATCACATATAATTAAAGCATGAAACAAGGCTCATAGCCCAGGGGGCATTTTAGCCAAAAAAGGGGAAAAGGGGTGATGGGGAATTACATTAAAAAACAATGAACGGCACAAAAAAAGCTGCTCCATAGGCAACACAAGATAAACCTCTGAAATGTCAAACACCCGTTTTAAATTTTATGTTGGGTCAACATGGAAAGAAAAATGTACAGCATTGCATAATTCACAAAATAAGACAAAAGGGAATGCACAATATATAAATAGTGACATAACTCAAACTGCAATAAAGCAGCTTAAATTTAGCAACCTGCTCTTTGATTCAATATTCGTCCAAACAAGAAAATAGAAGTTTGACATAAAATTAAAAGAGAACTGTGCGTCACTATTGGAAAAGTGAAAAAATAATCCCTATAAAACGGCTCAAATCAGACAATCTGCGTTTAGATTTAGAGTTCAATAACTGATTTAACTTATAGGCATTCGGGTGATTCCTGAAGTATTGAGGTATTAAAGAAAGTCTGTTAACAACCAACACAGAATTTGTACATCTAAACAGATAATTAAATTAATCACCTAGTTCATCCAGATCACACCGAGTACACATTCTATCTTCTCTCTGAATATTCAAATATCTAAGTGATTGAATTGGCAGTTTGTGACAGCTGAGCCTAAATTTCAATAAGTTTCTTCTCGATAGAGGTGACAAGGAAACTAAATAATCTTCGAAACAGAACTTACTCTTAAAAATTCTATAAGTAATACAAGCATTATGAGCGAATACATCCTGATGCCAGGTTTGCAAGAACTGGTCTCTCAAGCGTTGTTTGACCATGGTCATAAAACAATTCAAAGAGTATTTACAGCCGTTTAACCAAATGAAAGACAGACCAAGATCATTTAGCAGAGAGCGAACAGTACATAGCCAGGAGAGTTTATACTTACAGGGCTAGAAATTAACTTTTTTCTTTGGGGGCCACCGGGCCCCTTGATTTAAAAATGTGAGGGCCCACAAGCAACTTTTGGGGCCCAACTTAAAAAATAATGCAAACAAAAAACAAAAGAATTATTGACAATATAATAAGTAGAAAGTACAATTTATCTGATAATCTAAAATAAAAACAATTGAATTTCCAATTTTGCTGAGTGATGTCATTTTTATTTGCCTTTTCTTTGACTTTCAAACATTACCAACAAAAAAGGGGAAAAAACACACACACACAAACATTCAGTGACACACATATTCCAGTGACTAGTTAGCCTAAAATGGCCATTAAACAAAATAGAAAAAAATCAAGTGAGTCTCTTGTGTAATACTTTTCAGTTTTGTGACTGAGTATTGCACAATACACATCATTAAATTTTTAATATGAGTAACCTAACAAAAAATCTGACCTCAATGCCCAAAAGTTCAAAACAAAACCATGAAAGGGAACTAAACTTAACAATACTCTTCCTGATAAACTAAAACAAACAGATTTTGCCTTTTCTTTTTTTTTTCAATCATCTATTCATATTACACTTATGTGCACTTGAGTTAACACTTTTGAGTGCAAAATTAAAGGGTTTTCGCTTCTTTTCTCTGTTGTTTTTTTTCTGTCCAAATTTAGGGCACCGGTGTGGGTTGCTTCCCTTGGTCCAAATACGAAACTGCCGAGTAGAGCTAGCTGTAGCAGACGAATTATTTTGCGGGCCAAGCGGGCCCTTCGTTTTTCAACTTTCCGAGCCCGAAATCAACTTTGCGGGTTTTTGGCCCCGGGCCCCCGCTAATTTCGAGCCCTGACTTAGAATTAAAAAATAAATAAGAGCATAGTCGAAACATAAGTACTGACATTCTAGCAGAATCATTGCAACACTCAATACAAAGTTTATACCAGAAACAGAGTAGCCTGCATTTAGCATCTAAGGAAACAGGAAAACAGCCAACTTTACCTAAAACCATACAGGTCGGCGTACTAGTTTTAACATTAAGAATCAATTTCAAAAATTTTAGTTGTAATCGATCACATATTATCATTTTTTCATGGGCCCGCAGTTATACAATAAAATCGGTTTTACACATTTATCAAAAATATCTAACTGAATATCAAGCGGCAAATCCAGTTTTCTACATTTTTTTTAAAGCGCAAACATAGCACGTTCAGCTGATACACTCATGGATCTGATATTTTTTTGAAATTTGTTATTATATTGAAAAAGGTTACCCAGATATTTATATTCCCAAACAATTTCAAGAATTACATTTTTAAACTTAAAAACAGGCAACCTTCTAAGTTTACCGCGGGAAAAATCATCACTTTCGTTTTTGCAATATTTAAACACAATCCAAATTTTGTACAGTATAGATCTAAAATATCTAAGGCCTTCTGCATGTCTTCAGCAGATTCTGATAAAATGACAGTATCATCAGCATAGAGTAACAAAAAACAAATGAAAATACTGTTCAACATCAGAAAAGCCGAAGCCATTCGCCAAATTCTGTGGCAATGATAACCCGTCGATATGTTCTGCAAGGAAAGACCTTAAATCATTCAAAAACAAAGAAAATAATACAGGTGACAGATTTTCTCCTTGCCTCACTCCAGCGTTACACGTAAAAAAAAGTAGATGACAGACCATCATGGGTTCTAACACATGACTTGGCTTTTTGATACATATCTTTAATCACTGTCAAAACTCTTCTAGTAATACCAGTTTTCATTAGCTTCTCCCAAAGCATACTACGCTGTACATTGTCAAATGCTTTTTTATAATCAATAAACGTACAAAACAATTTTTTCCTTTGCTGCAAATAAATGTCAATTAAGCAATAAAGAGTAAATGGTTGAATATCCTTTCCTAAAACCTGCTTGTTCATTGCCTAACAAATTATTTGAGTCTAGAAATAGGTTAATCCTGTCATTATTTACGCTGGTGAAAAGTTTACCCATACAGCTAAGCACCGTTATACCTCTATAATTATCTACATTTAACCTATCCCCTTTACCTTTATACAAATTACAACGGGCAAATTATGCCAACTGACCAGTCATCTGGAATTTTACCACTGCTTAAAACAAGATTAAACAACATTGTGATAGTATTTAACAAATTTGGAGAAGAAGCCTTTAAGAACTCATTCAGAATATAATCAATACCACAAGCTTTGTTATTTTTTAATTTTCTAATAGATTTTAACACCTGCTCTTGTGTAATATCAGCATTTAAACTATTATTATCAAATACGGGTTTCGGTGTCAAGGGGGTCTGTAGGATGTAGAATTTCATTCTCAGGGATGTTACCAAGCTCTTCAAAATAATTAACAAAGTCATCGTGTGTAGGCATATATACATTAGGTGGTTCATTATTCGAGCGCACATTCAAAAACTTCCAATATGCTTTAGAATCTCTACACTTCATTGTACGTAAATTGGCATGCATATTTCTTCTATGTGCATTAAACTTCCTACAAACAGTGCTCTTGTATGCTTTGTACGCTTGTTTCCTCAATTCCCCCGAATTCTGATCGTGAACACGGGCATGCTTTCGTTTAGCGTTACGAAAAACTTTTCTTTTCAGCCTACATTCGCCATCAAACCACGGCATTTTTTTCTTCTTCTTCGTCGCCCTGTTATTGCTGATGTATCTTAGCATGTCGGCATTGCTGGCAGCAGACAATAAAATATCAGCAATTTCTTTGTTAATGTTATTAACATCGACTTGAGCTATATCCTGCCCACTGTGTAAGAGGTGCTCCAGCGTAAGCCTTACATCTTGAACACGCTCATCATCAATGCTGTCTATGAAAACATTTTGAGATTCTTTTTCCCATATTGGCTTGAAAGGTTTATTAACAGAATGGATATTAAGATCACTCACTAAGGGATTATCTTCAAACAAAAGATCATTAAAGGCTAATGTAAAAAATAAAGGGCTATGGACATCCGAGAGACACTCATCAAAGTCGCCAACGGCAAACCTAGCAACGTGGGTAAACATGGCAGGGGAGGCAAAAACATAATCTACGCTAACACCTTTGCAAGTAGGTCTACCTACACTAGCATCATCGCCGGCTCTACCATTGACGATCAATAAGTTCTGTGTGATACAGAAACCTATGAGAGAGTTGCCAAAATTGTTTACATTACTGTCCTGGGATACCCTAACTTTCTGGATACCGTAAACATCAATTAAATCGGCAGTACTGGCAATAAAATTATCCACTTCTTGTTCATCTTCTACAAAGTCCCTAACTGTACCCGTCCTAGCATTGAAGTCACCCAACATAACTACATTACAATCGTCATTCCAGTTAGTCAGAGTATCAGCCAGTTCTTGAAAGGTGTTCCTGTTCACATAAACTGAATTTTCAGGGGGATTATAAACCACTACACATAAACATGTCTGGAGTACATTATTACGAGGAATAGATAATTCAAAGAATAAACCATCATCTGAAACCGAGTGCTGCACCAAGCGATAATATTTATCAAAGCCAGTTTGTATACTTTCCCTACAACTTTAATATAATCTAACAACTCAACTTAAGTAAATAGTTGAATCAAAGAGCGTATTATAGAAAGAGGGGGAACTTGGTTCAGAACCGCGAGACGGAAGATAAGAGTTACACCCCCTTGTCGATATGCTAAAAATGGCTCGTGGCAGAAAGACAAAAGGCGACCGAGTAAAACAGGGTGGTGACTTTTGCACAGCCATCAATTGCCGTAATGCCAGATACAAGAAAATTTGTGATGGCAAGTTCTTTTTAAAGTTTTCAAGAGACAAAGAAAGGTAAATTGCAATCGAAAAACTTCTTTTTTGTGTGTTTATATAGGCCTAAACCAAGACCGCTGCAGTGTTGTTAAAACAATCGGGGAGAGGCTTCAGTGATTCATGTTATATCTATTCTATGTGCTAAAACAAAACCTGTTTGCTTGCTGACAGTTTACGTTCAACAGGTCTTTCACTGTTTACGTTGTTTCTAGGTTGTTTGACTATTATATTTGTGCTTACATTTCAAAAGTAGATGTCAGATTGGCAGTTTGGCTTCGTCAAACTGCTTATGTTAACAAGGTAAATTAGACTAAGTCTGTTTTCTCCTCGTGATCAAATACTGTGCAAGATAACCCCTTACCTATGCACAAAAATGGTCCTAGATCTGTTGTAATCCCTTTTCGTTTGAGTGTAAATGGGGGAAAAAAAAGTAATGTAGAAACTCAGTCCTTGTTCTGATCTGTGAATTTCTGCGCATTAGATCTATATTGCGTGGAATGTTGTAGTCTAGGTTCTGATTGTTCTGTCTGATTAATTAATTATTTTCCATGAAGTGACTGATGTTATTAAGCCAGTGATGTGGGAGGTGAGAGGGTTGGGTGGTAGGGGGACACCTGATATAAATTAAATTCACACTATTAGTGAAACATTTTGTTATTGTGCTGTATTGTGATTAATTGATTGAATGACAGAGCTCTCTCTTCCCCCAACCTCTCTCTCTCTCTCTCTCTCTCTCTCTCTCTCTCACGATTACGGATTTACACAGTTTCGGATAAATGAAACAGTCTGTCATGCCTATTTTAATTTTAAAATATCTGTCGTTGATTAAAAAAAATGATAATAATGAATTCCAGGGAAGAAAACGAACCTATGACATACACACATAAGCAGCATAAAAGCACCTAATAAATGTCAATAAGTCAACATAAACAAAAAAATAAAATAAAATAAAAGACAGCAGTAGCGGAAGGTTAATAATAATGATGGTTAAAAGTTTGGTTTTTGCAAACGTTGCCATAAAAATGTTCTTTTGCAATGGCATAGGCTCAATAAGTTACCACGCATAGATCATTCATATAGCAGATGATGAAATATAGCCAGCCCGAGCAAAGGGAAATAATCCGTAACAGCGTCTCGCATTTTTGTATAGGACATAATGGAAGTTCCCTCTCTTTCCGTAATAAGCTCTTTGGTTGACTAAAGCAAAACACACAAATACAACACTTTCCCACAATCTCCTGTCAGAGAGGAAATGGTTCTAGAGCTGGTGGGGATTAATTAAACGCACAACAAAAATCTCAAAGGGAATGAACAGCAACTGATTGCTTGTTAATAACACAGCTGAATGCTTAGTGGTTGATCTTGTCACGCATGTATAGCCTGCATTGGTTTCAACTGCTACTGTGTAGTGCAATGGGCTATTTTTCATTCAACGTCGTCATTTTTTATTTAAGCTCTAAAACAGCAACATCAGTGGCGCTTGCACGTATGCTACATTTCAATCTTTCTCTTGTTATGAAGCACTTCCCAGAAGAAAAATAAATCTTTGCATGTATCCCGAAAGCGAAAGTGAACGCACAACCAACAGAAGTTGACAGTTCATGCTAAAACCGAAACCGGTTACTACGACAGAAGTTATAGTTTAGGTAAGAGAATCTAACTTCCGTGAAGTGATCGTGGAAAACGTAGTTGTTTTGGACAATTTTACCGAAATTGAACGGGTTTAAAAATAGACAGAGCATATTTCTTAGTTTGTTTGTTTGCGTGAATCACTGCTAAAATGAATGAGTTGCTTTCTTTGAGGAAAACTCTTCTAGTTTGTTCATATAGATGTGAAAACTGCGATGACCCGCAAGTTTCCTTGCTTCTGAATAGGACCTTGCATTACAGATAAACAAAGGGAGACACGTCACAGGCATAGACGCTCGCGTGAACCTGATACAAGCGCCTGTGATGGCGTAGGAATACCCATGTCACAGAGAGAGAGAGAGAGAGAGAGAGAGAGAGAGAGAGAGAGAGAGAGAGGGAGAGAGAGAGAGAGACAGAGAGAGAGAGAGAGAGAGAGTCAGTGACAGCGAGTAGTAGAAAAGGGGTGGTGAGATAATGAGAGATACAGAAAGAAAGGGAGAGAGGGTACGGGCACTCTGGATCTCGGAAAAATGCTGGGGTGCGGGTTGGGTGTTGCTGAAGGGAGGGGAGAATGTACGATGGGGGGAGGGGTGGAGGATAGAAAGAAGGAAATTGAAGATAAAGGAATAATAACCAATTCAAAGCTTGCCTATTTTAAGTCCTCTGCACATCTTAGATTGCAGCGCTCAACTAAAACAGGATGTTTATGAGTCTCTTGGCATTGACCTTGGCACGCCTTCAACGGATTGTACGGACCCTCCGTGGTCGGACCTTGGCATGATCAACACACCAGAAATAATAGACACACATACACACTCTCTCAAACACACACACACACACACGCTCTCTCAAACCACACACACACACACATACACACATTCACGCGCACGTATGAAACTTTGGAACTTTCCGAACACATTATAATGATTACGTTTGAATTGGGCAATGAAGAACTGTTGAAAAAAAAAGGGATGCTCCATTATCCTTGAAGATTGTGTGCTTGCATCAGAGGAGTTAATGAAATCAATCTCCGATCTCTCCCATTTTGCATACATAATTTACATAACCGTTCATGTCTCGGGATGTCTAAGTGTCTCCGTGTTTGTACAGGTAATTTATGTGATCCTAGCAATTTATTTATTTATCCTAGTAATTTATGTGATCATACACATTTATGATTTACTCTCGGTTTGTTTAGCACTGACCTCTCTCCTTCATTTTATTATGATTTTGAAATGGGCTTTGTAGAGCACTGAAGTGTCGCACAAACTGAATTGTCGTACGGACGACAGGTGTAGAGCACTGAAGTGTCGCACAAACTGAATTGTCGTACGGACGACACTTCAGTTGCGGTGCGACACTTCGGGGTGACCTCGAACACTGAAGTGTCGCACGAGACGACAGTTCAGTTTGTGCGACACTTCAGTGTTTGATGTCAGATATAAACTGTCGCATTTTGACAAAGTGCACATGATGATTTTGATGATGATTTTGATGATGATTTTGATGGTGATTTTGATGGTGATTTTGATGTTGATTGTGATGGTGATTTTGATGGTGATTTTGATGATGATTTTGATGACACAGAAACAAACAAACAGAAAGACAGAGAGAGACAGACAGAGAAAGACAGACAGAGAGACAGAGAGACAGACATACAAAGAGAGACATACAGACAGAGAGCGAGAGACAGACAGACATATAGAAAGACAGAAAGAAAGAGACAGACAGACAGAGGGGCAGAGAGAGAGAGTCAGGCAGACAGAGAGAGAGAGAGAGAGAGAGACAGAGAGAGACAGAAAGAGACAGAGAGAGACAGAGAGAGAGAGACAGAGAGAGACAGAGAGAGAGAGACAGACATACAAAGAGAGACATACAGACAGAGAGCGAGAGACAGACAGACAGACATATAGAAAGACAGAAAGAAAGAGACAGACAGAGGGGCAGAGAGAGAGAGAGTCAGTCAGACACAGAGAGAGAGAGAGAGAGAGAGAGAGAGAAAGAGAGAGAGAGAGAGAGAAACAGAGAGAGAGACAGAGAGAGACAGAGAGAGAGAGAGAGAGAGAGACAGAGAGAGTGGGTCCGCCGTTTTTCACCATTGACCACTGCCGCCCCGGCCAGCAATGGAAAACAATTTTCTTACACTGACAAAGCCATATTAATAACATTATTAATCGAATTTTGTATAGCGCACATATTCACATATTATGCTCAATGAAGTGTCGTCCGGGCGACAGTTCAGTTTTTTGCGACACTTCAGTGCTCAATATCAGATCTGAAGTGTCGCCGACGACAGTTCAGTCTCGTGCGACACTTCAGTGTTCGAGGTCACCCCGAAGTGTCGCACCGCAACTGAAGTGTCGTCCGTACGACAATTCAGTTTGTGCGACACTTCAGTGCTCTACAGGGCTTTCTTAGTTCCTTATCGGACTGTTTTCACTGCTTTTCCTTCTTCTTATTGTGAAGTTTACATTTTAATCATTCTTAAGAAAGTTGCTTTTAATTCTTTGTTTGTAATAAAGTGTTTTAGGAGCCATTGTATCGGACAAAGGTTCCCGACAAAAATCCTCTCCAGGATCGCACAAACAACTGCTGCCCTGGCAACGTTGGAGCTCATTTGGAAAGACAGGACCATCAGTCTACATTCCAAGGTAAGGCTGCTGCGCTTCCTTGTCGTCTCCATCTTCTTATATGCTTGCGAAACATGGACCCTCACAGCAGATCTCCAAAGAAGAATACAAAGCATGGAGATGAGGTGCTACAGAAGACTTCTGGGCATTTCCTATACCCAGCACATCACTAACGGCGAAGTCCGACAGACCATCACACAAGCCTTTGGACAACACGATGATCTGCTCGCAGTGGAGAGGAAACGGAAACTCCAATGGTATGGCCATGTCACCAGAGCATCATGCCTTGCAAAGACCATCCTACAAGGCACGGTGCAAGGAGGCAGAAGAAGAGAGAGACAGAAATAGAGGTGGGAGGACAACATTCGAGGATGGACTGGCTTGACAATGAGCGAAGCCATGAGGGTTGCTGAGGACAGAGAAAGATGGAGTACGCTGGTTAACCCATCATCTGTGGTGCCCCAACGACCTTCGAATTACGGGATAAGGATAGGATAGGATAGGGATAGGAAGTATGTACTGTGTAGTGTGCTTGGTTGCTTATGATTCTTTTATTATGAATGTTCATGACCTTTTTACTTGTCCATGTATAGCATTTGCGTGCGTTCTCGTATTAGCCAAATTTGTTTTATGTAACTTTGTTGTTTTGGAGCAACCTGCGAGGGACAAGTGTGCACTTAAAATAAGGAATTAAAGTATTATATATTAAATAATTTTTCTTCATAACTGGCGTTAACTGAATCAAATAATTCTCAAAACAGAAGTGATCATTGTACATTCGGTAGATGAAACAAGCAGTAGTGTCATGTAAACTATGATGCCAGGTCTGTAAAAACTATAAACTTTGGTCAAAATCCGTTCAGTGCTTCTTGAGCTATGGCTTCCAGCGCAACTATGGACCAACCGAACAACCACATGAAACCAGATAAGTCTGGTAATACGTGTAATGAAATTAAGTTATTTCATTTTTGGACATAGCACTCGAGATAATCTAAACTTATTATTCTCTTCTAAACTGAGAAGTAAAGTATAATTGTAGTTGTTTATATTATTTGAAGTTACTGTATATTAAAAAAGAATGATAGTAAAAAGACAAAAGTCAAGAATCTATGACGTTACAAGGAAAGTGACGACAGAGCAGCCATTTTTGTTTTGAAGACTTTTGACGTAGTACGTACTCTTCTCATATTCGTGGGTGGTAAAGTTGGCATTAACAACGAGGTACACAGGTATCTCTTCGTAGGCACATTTGTTTACCAACACTTGTGACTCAGACTTCAAAGCGAGAGGACCACACCCTCCGAGCTCTGCTCTTCAACGGTCAAAACCGCCATCCATGATGTTGAAAATCTGGACGTTCAATCTAGACATCGTCATCTTCTGTTCCTTCGTCGACGTGTTGATAATAGCATCACGGAGAACCGTTGGACACCTTTACTGAAGAAGATTGACAAGTAACTGATGCCAGAGATGGAAGACAGCCGGGAGCGAACGTCGAACGTAGACCTGTTGCAGCTATAGCCACTGTCTACTTCGATGTCCTTTAAGTTTAACTCGCCTTTGAGAGAAGAGCGCTGATCACATTGTCCACTGACGATCTGAGGGCCGAATTGCTACGAACTGAAGAGATCTTGTAACTGGTGGGTGAAACTCTTAGGAATAAAATAAATCGTAGAGAGTCTAGGTCTATACTTGGATACTACCATTTGTAAGGGAATTGCTTCGTTTAATTATGGGTAATTAATTAGCGGAACGATTTTTATATGTGTAGGTATAATTCTGGTTGCAGAAGGTGCAACAAAAAATAAATTGTCGTTTTCTTTTCGTGCGGGAATAGCAATGAAAAAATAAGTTATGTAATTTTCGAGATCATCTATAGTTTCGAAATGTTGTTGTTTATATTCAATTAATTTATGCAATAAGTGAGGGATCCTTGCGGGTAAACAAATGGTAATTATTTACGCAATGACGATGATTATAAATGAAGAAGTTGTGATTGCGAGTTGCGCAATACGAACTGTTAGCCGATTGCCATGCAGTTGCGAATGGTATTTATTTGAATGAATTATAAATGGGTTGTTTGCGCAATGCTCTTGTGTTAAATGTAAATAAATAATTGTTGAGTTGGATAATTTGGTAATTTAGGGCCAGAATTTTTATTTTCATTGTTTATCGCCAAGAGGCCGATTGTACATAATAAAATCGCTTTCCAAGCGAATAACCTGGCAAACATTATAATGGGGGTTTCGTGATACTCACCTGTACTTCGATAATACAGGTGGGACCTCTTTTTTACCTTTATTTTGGAACCTGCTCCTGAAACTTCACCTTACTTCCACGGGTGTGTTGTTTACCATCCATTGGGAAGGGCTACAGTCAAGACATCTAAGAAGAACCATGACTGTGCCGGATTCGAGTGTCGAGATATTCTAATAGAGCATTTGACTCAAAACGCGTACTCGGTCTTGACCTTATCGAACTCGGTTGTCATCTTGAAATTGCCTACCTTTTGATGAAGATGATTTTATTATCACTAGTAAATATCGTTCATTTTCTGTGACAGTATTTTATCTTCTTTTTGTATGTAAAAGGAGAGTTTGATAGCGAGCGGAAGTTTATGTATTGAGCCACTACACGCATTAACATCTTGCAACGTTACATCTTTAAACTTTTCTGCTTATAACAAAATAAATCAAACAATAAACGCAACAATACGAAACGATACAAGCAAAGATAATACACATAATCTACTAAGTATCAAATAAATAATAATCACGACATTACGATGACGTCAAAACAAATACATACCTGTTTTGGTTCAAGGCATCTGTACACACTAATTGCATAGACGTTTAAAAAAAAACAACAAAGTTGATGTCACCTTGATGACATCACTCGATTGGCATAAGTTTGGTTTTGTCATCGGTAAAGTCTAAGTACATACTAATGGTGCATCAAATCCCTCCCAGTAGTTTGGGTGGGGGGGGGGGAGGTGGGGAGAGGGAGAAATGGGATTAGAAAAAAAAACAACCACAACTGAGGACTGAACATGTGTGTCAGCGGGTAGGCATATTTATGTGTGTTCTAACTACATTTTAATGTTCAAAGAATTCAGCCTATAGTTACAGAAAAAAGCGCGCATGAACAGACGAACGGACGAACGGACGGACACGTGCGCAAAGCTCAAAACAATAGCTCCCCACTGGGCTAGGGAACTAACAGCAAGTTCAAAACATCTGTAACCTTTACTTAATTACAAAGTTTATAATTGATTATGATGATGATGATGATGATGATGATGATGATGATGATGATGATGATGATGATGATGATGATGATGATGATAATGATGATGATGATGATAATGATGATGATGATGATGATGATGATGATGATGATGATGACTTACTTGGTGAGTCTCTACAGGGGCTCACTATGGAAAAGGACATCAGCAACCCCAACAACACAGCTGGTCGAAGCACAGCCATAGTCATTTGCTGTTAGGTTCTGTTGTGGTGGTGGTTGAATTTGTTGGCGGTTGTGATGGTGGTGTGAATGTTGTTGCAGTGGTTGATCGCGTGGTTGATGCCGTCTTTACTGTGATAAAGATGACATGAAAAACCTGTGTCCAACCTGCCCTCACAGACAACGTGTCATAATGCAATCAGAGAAAAGGTGGACAGGGCCACGTCATGGTTGATGCTGGGAACGGTCGACAGCTGCACGTCAAATGATCACTGAGATCTTCCCTATGAGATGATTGCCTTAAATACTTCTACTTACACAGAGCTGTGAAGGTTATAGCGGGTCTGATCTCAACAGCACAATGCCAAACCACTTCTTAATGACTACTTGACGTCAACACATGACCATTTGCTTAAATTGACATACATAATCATTACTTGTGTTGCTATGTGCGAAATGGAAGTCTAAACGTAATGGCCTATCGTTCTCCATAAGACCATCTACTATAATTAGCACATGGCTTAGCTGCCCTGCAAAACGTCATAGTGAACACTACAGGCACATACAGTTGAACACAGGCATAACTAGTATAGAGTATTTAAAACATTGACTGCATAAATAACAAAGTGTTTATGTTAGTGCCAGTAGCGTTACAGTCTGCGGACATTTTGTCTGTAGTCTATCCACAACGAACAATCCTATCCTATCTTATGCTATACCTCATATATTATGGTTTTTAAATGGGCTTTCTTAGTTCCTTATCCTTATCCTTATCAGACTGCTTTTCCTTGCTCTTTTTATCGTGACGTTCCAATTTTTATTATTCTTAAGAAAGTTGTTTTACTTTTGTTTGGTTGTAGTGAATTGTGTACTGTCCAGCGTGCTTGATTGCTTATGGTTCTTACACTACGATTGTTCACGACGTCTTAATTGTCCGGTGTATTGTACTTGCCTGCGTTCTAATGTGAGCCAAAGTTGATTAACGTAACGCGATCGGAGCTTCCTGCGAGGGACAAGCGTCCATTTAAAAGAAAGGATTACAGATTTGATTATTGAATTATTTTTCTTCATCACTGTCGTTAACTGGATCAAATAATTCTCAAAACATAAGTTATATTATAGGCCTACATTTATTGAATGATACAAACTGTACTTTTATCTAAACTATGTTGCCAGGTCTGTAAAAACTGGTCTTTTAATTGCTGTTTAACCGTCTCTTAAATGGATCAATAATGTAGCCGAGCGGAGTATTTGACTCCCATCACTCGGCCACCACCTTGAGAACACGGCCCAACCCGAGCTGTTAGTTTTCATTTATCCCTCGTAAGATGGACATAAAAATATTGCCCAGGCAAGGCGGTGAGGTGTGTCAGTGGTAAACCAGTTTGCCGGCTAATAGTGCCACGACAATCGCTGCAAAGTCACTGCCACTGACTTGCATAAATTGCCTGGCGGCAAGCTCATTAACAAAAGCAGAAGGCGAATGGTCAGCCAGGGAGAACCAATATGTCGCTTTGTCCCGCATGATAGTTCGTGTGTGACGCGCACGATATATCTGATATCGTTTTGTTTCGCAAAGCATTCAATAACAGAGTGTATTTACCTTTGATTTGATTTTTGCGTTGTTGTTATTTGAAGCTTTGTATAACGTTGATAATTTTCATTAGTCAATATTATTGGAGAATTCTCTAGATTTGCTTGTTTACTGTCGATCGAGGCTTCGCGATAGGTGTAGATATTTAAGAAAAATCTTGGACTGTGAAGAAAGATGTATGACGTAATACAGTGATGACGAAGTTTAGTTTGATTGGTTGTAACGCGTCACTCGGGAACATTCTGATGTTATCTCGAGTTTAGAGAAAAACTATATAATCGATGCACTGTGAAAAGTTGAGAGTGTTGTTGAAAGTTGAGAAAGTGAAAAAGTGATTGAACGATTGTATGCAGTTGTTGATGTACGCTGAATAAAGTTGGGAAACTTCATACGACGACTCCGTGCCTTGTTGCTGATTGAACGGGTTGCGTGGATAAACGAATCCGAGTTACACTTATCAGGATTTCAGCATTGGGGCTTAATCAATTACTGATAGAAAAAACACCAAACGAGTGTAACAGTGTGGCTTAAACGTAACATAAGCACTGATATCTTATGGGAACCTTTTCGAAAAAAAAATCTAATACAAAGCCTGTACCAAAAACACAGCAGGTTGCACTTTGCTTCAAGAGATAATGGGATACTGCCAACTCGTCTAAAACGATGCCTGTATTTTAAAATTGTGTCCCTTGCACTATATGCACCTCACAGCTCTGCTCTGCTTAATGCCCACTGGCCATATTGCCAACCGCTATTACAACTTCTACAGATACAGTATCTGACTCAGCTGACTTTCTCCACCTTCTCCATTGAATATGAGAATTGAAAAGTGATCCTTTCGCTTTCTCAGGGGTTCTCCATAAGATCATCTGCTATAATCAGCACATGTCTTAGCTGCCCTTACAAAACCTCATAGTTTACACAACAGGCAAACACAGGTAAACACAGCACGTACTCACACTAGCTCAATTCCTATGTGAGCAGCACTATTTAATGCCTCCACATTTTGCTTGCTGCGGGGTATTTATAGCTTGCCTGCACCCTCCCTTCCAGTGAAAGGAAAGGAAAGGAAGCATCGGCGAAGCTATTTATAGCTAGCCTGGCTGACCTAACCTCAAAATCTCAAAAGCTTTGGTTGAGTCGCTGTGTACTAGTCTAGGGTATTTAAAACACTGACAGTATAAATAACAAAGTGTTCATGGTAGTCCCAATAGCGTCACAGCCTGCGTGACGTTTGGCTGTGATCGATCCTAATGGACAAACAAGCTACATTCTTGCTAACTAGTATGCCTGTCGGAGGCAACAAGGGAGCTTATATAAGGTAAAGGTAAAGGTGATCCCATAGCCTTGTGGCCGTAGGGGAGCGTGATGTAGGAGATCACACTTATCTTGGGCCAGCGTAATAAGGGTGATGCCCATCTCTCTCCCTCGCTGCTTTACCTTCCCCACCCTTAAGAGAGTAGGTACTCAGTCACAGCTGAGTCAACTGGGGGCGTTGTTATTTGTCGCTTCACGTTTTGCGGTCACCCAACCAAGTGCTAACCGCGCTGGACGGTGCTTAACTTGCGACACAGTAGCGAGTGCTCCAACCACTGCGCGGTCCGGCACCCCTTTATAAGCGTACCATGTAATCCATATAATAATTAGGCGACAGGCAACTAATAATTACATAGAAATGAAGAAGAATTAAAATAATGAAATGCAACTCAATTTGGTGTAAACGTTTAATAAAACGGCATTAAACTCACTGTAATGTTTTCACCTTGCATCACGATGCTGACGTGTCAGCCTTAGTGCGAAGTAGGTCAGTCAACGATCCGGCTAAGTGTGGCATTGGCCCGAGCTGACCAGTCTCTGGCAAAAGGGTTGCGAGCCTCTCTGCCCCAAAAGCCATGTACGACCTATATGTATATATGTTGTTACAATAGCTTTCAAGAGGCAAATCCTAGTGTAATTTATGCAGTCACATGTAATTACGCCCTTTGTGAAAGAAGCTTTAGATTGTGTCCTCTTCTTCTTGTGTTTTCAGGTCAATACTTCATGATGAAAACAGGTGTAAAGGGAGAGCTAGAGAGAGAGAGAGAGAGAGAGAGAGATAGACAGACAGAGAGAGAGAGAGCTTGACAGACAGAGAGAGAGACAGAGGGAAGGAAAGATGGACAGAGGCTAGGCAGACAAGCAGGCAGACAGACAGACAGACAGACAGACAGAAAGAAGAAGAAGAAGAAGAAGAAGAAGAAGATGATGATGATGATGATGTTCTTTCTTAATGTAGAAGAAGAAGAAGAAGAAGAAGAAGAAGAAGAAGAAGAAGAAGAAGAAGATGATGATGATGATGATGATGTTCTTTCTCAATGTATTTTTCAAGGTCGATTTTTAATGTAGCAGAAAGACCGCTCTGGCTACAGATATTCTCCAGGACATCACGTGATGTACAAACAGTTTTGAACTTGACTTCCAGTGGCCAACTAGGTTATGGTGATGTCATAGTGAGGAGAAACACCCACAGCGATAGGCGTCTGTACTCTGCAATAAGCAATGGAAAGGTATCAAATGCAACAATTTTTGCTGGCCAGTCACAAGTTTCACAAGGAATAAAACTATGATTGTTGAACGATTTGTGTTCAATGTAGGCTATATAGTTTACTTTTTAGATTGATAAATAGTTTGACAACGCGTCGCTGAAGATAAGTATGAATACAAATTCAGTGCCTGTTGTCTACTCAGACTACTCAGGGGCGGATCAGTTAGTTTTTGGGGGAGGGTTTCCAAAATTCTATTAAAGGGACTTACTCGGTAAATGTTAATGATGGTCAATAAACGCTTCAGATCAAGCATCAACATTGGCAGGACACGCACTTTTCCAGGAGCAGACATCGGAAGTGACTACAATCTTGTGATGATGTCTTTCCGGCTTCACTTGAAGAGAGTAAACACAGCAAAGTGCACTAGACTGAAGTTCGACCTGGACAAACTGCAAGACCCGGAGGTGACAGAGAAATATTTCAGGCCACAATTGGAGAGAAATTTGCACCACTGCTCATTTTAAGAGCTGGTGAAGTAGATGTCAACACAATGACCACCACCTTGAACTTAGCTGTGACAGATGCCGCCACGGAGATCCTTGGAAAGCACCGGTCAAAGAAGAAGCTGTGGATAACACCTGAACTTTTGGACCTGTGTGATAAACGAAGAGAGATGAAAAACAAAAGGAACACCTGACAGGGAGCTGATGCCTACCGAAAAATCAACAATGACATCCGAAAAGGCATGCGCACAGCAAAGGAGAACTGGATAGAAGCTCAATGCCAGAAAATAGATAACAGTCTGAACAAGAACAACAGCAGAAAGGCCTACCAGACTGTGAAGCCGCTGACAAGTGTTAAACAGCCCAAGGTCTCCACGATCCAAAGCAAGTGGCTTTAATTATACCTTACAGAAGAACAATAAGTCTTGGACAGATGGACAGAGTACTGCTCTGACCTTTACAACCACAAACCTAACGGAGACCCATCAGTTCTAGCATGTCCAGAGAACAGAGAAGAAGAAGAAATCCTCCCAATTCTCCGAGAAGTTGAGGCAGCAGTGCAATCGCTGAAGAATGGGAAGTCAGCGGGAGTGGACAACATACCAGTGGAACTGCTTCAAGCGGGAGGAGAAGCGATGATCGACGCACTCACCATTACGTGTAACAAAATGTGGCACAGTGGGGAGTGGCCTACACCATGGACCCAGTCGCTTGTAATCACTCTTCCCAAAAAAGGTAACCTTCAGGAATGTGAAAATTACCGCACCATCAGCCTCATCAGCCATCCCAGCAAGGTCCTCCTGAACTATAATACTCAACAGGTTGAAACCCCAAGCTGAACAAATCATAGCCGAAGAGCAAGCAGGATTTAAGGCAGCGCGAAGTACCACTGAACAGATTTTCAACCTCAGAATAATCTGTGAAAAATACCTACAGCACCAACATCTATATCATGTGTTCGTGGACATCAAAAAGGCGTTTGACCGAGTCTGGCATGCAGCTCTGTGGGCAACCATGAGAGTGTACAACATCAGCCCTAAAATTGTTGAAGTCATCAAAAGCCTGTATGACAAGGCTGCCAGTGCAGTCCTCCACAACAGCGCCATCGGAAACTGGTTCAGAACAACAATCGTTGTGCGTCAGGGATGTCTACTCTCTCCAACACTCTTCAACATCTTCCTAGAGCGCATCATATCAGATGCCCTTGCAGACCACGAAGGCACAGTCAGCATAGGGGGAAGAGCAATCTCCAACCTTCGTTTTGCGAACGACATTGATGGATTGGCTGGAGAGGAACAAGACTGCCGTGAACTGACAAAACCGAGCAAGTCCACAAAACCTACTTTCGAGAAAATCGACGTTTTGTGTTGCGCTATATTACGCGATCGTTTCTGGAAGTTTAAGGGCATATTATAATGCAATTCCTCGATTTAAGAGTGCATACCTTGAATGTTAAAGAAATGTTTGATAGATTTGATGTTTTAAGACTATTTGTGGACTTGCTTTGTTTTGTCAGATTATTCTTGAGATAGATCTTTGTTGAGAACATGACAAAACCAAGCAAGTCACCCGCTTGGTTTTGTCAGTTTATTATTGAATTAAATCCTTGTTAAAAAAATTCACAAAACCAAGTAAGTCAAATCCGCTTGGTTTTGTCAGTTTATTATTAAGTAAATCCTTGTTTTCAAAATTCACCAAACCAAGTAAGTCCCATAGGCCGTTTCGTTTCTTTGTTAAAAAGTCTGACGAGATGAGTCACATAAGTTGGGTTTTGTAAGATGTGGGTGCGGTAGTTACAGTGAGTTCCCCTTGGGGTCATGAGCAATCTTGCCACTGTAGATTGTTCAAACCTATAAAGGGAACAGTGAAAGCCACAGTTGAAAACCTGTCTTTCCTTTATAGGCAAGACGCTTCACTGCGGCAACAGTACCCCCGTTGGAGTGCCGGGGGTTTTCAGTATAAATAGTATCCCCACTTTATGGAAATTTAGTGCTTTAAATTCCCACTGTCGCTGTCTTCCTCATTTCCTCTTTCCTATTCCTGCTCTGTCCTTCACTCTGCTATACTATCTTCTTCTTCGCTAGATCAATGACCTACCTTTTTTCTTGAAAACTCTTCCTGGACAAGACTCCTTGTTTGTGTATGAGGTCTGTTGGATCAGCTTGGGAGTGTTGGACGCTTTCTGCCGGGTGGTCACTAGGGCTTCCTATGAATGTACTATTTAGCACTGTAGGCATTTTATATGTATGTGTTTGGTTGATGATTTATAATGATGTTTGTATTCTATTTTGTTTTTGTAACCGGGGTGTTCGCGTGGTTGGGGTCAACCCTCAGCCGTCCCCCGCGTGGGATGTCTTTATTGTGGGGTGACTGGCCGGTGGAGGGCATTCAATTTTCCCACTGGGGTTGTTTCAGCAGATCTTTTATGCGGATCGGGGGTTGTCCGGTCCTGATTTGGCTCGGAAGAGTCCGCTGGACCTAAAGCAACAATAAATCAATCAATCAGTTACAGTGAGTGTATATGTGTGCCTGTTTATTGTTTTTAGCCATTCTTCACTTAATATTCCTGGGTTGGTATGCAGGAGTCATGGTTTTTTTTGCTCTCCCTTCAAAATAATATTAGATGCAGCCAATTTAATTTTAAAAATACAAAAATATTTTCCTTTCAGTTTCCTATTGTAGCGATCTTCCTGCCTTTACACCACGTGTATGTCTTGTATTTTGTTGCCCTTGTTGTGTGTCTGTAATATATTTGTTGCTGTTTGTTTGTGAGTTCAGGCACTGAATAGAATAGGCCCAACGTTTCCAGGCGTGTCGTAAGAGGCGACTAATAGGGGTAATGTTAGCACGGCATCACTGGGCGAAAGTCTTCTACACAGAAGTCACCGGCCAGGGCGAGGAACCTCACGTTGCTACAGGTTCAACGACCACGTGCTCGGGGCCAAGGCGAGCCACACTGTATTCGTGGATTTCGGCTGTGCCCAACAGCCTGGAGAGGATTGGGCACCGCCTGTCCTTTTTTGCCCAAGACACACTACATGCATGATGACACTATCCACTAATTCCATACCGGATAGGTCGTCGCCCGGCTCAAGGACCGCGCCTTCCGTTGGCCACCAGGACGGAGGTGTTAAGTATGCTACTGATGGACAATTTAGCAAGATCCGCACGAGAAACAACATCGTCATAGGAACCTGGAATGTCAGGACCCTAACTGCGAAAGGAAAATTAGAAGAACTGGCCCACGAGTTGGACCGCTATCGATGGAACGTTCTAGGCATTAGCGAAATGCGCTGGAAAGGCCTAGGTGAAACAACGACAGACAAAGGCCACAAGCTCTATTTCAGCGGTAGAGATGACAGGCACGAACACGGCGTTGGATTCTTGGTCCACAAGAACATTCTAGCCACTGTAATGGGTTGCCGCCCAGTAGACTCATTACCATCCGCCTGAGAGCAGCCCCTTTCAACATCACCATCATCCAGACCTATGCCCCAACATCAGACTATGACGACAGCGAAGTGGAGGATTTTTATGAAAATCTACAGGCGGTCCTTGACCAAGTGCCGAAGAAGGACATAGTCATAGTGCAAGGCGACTGGAATGCCAAGGTTGGCCAAGATGCGCACCACAACTGGGGAGACACATGTGGACCCCACTGCAACAACGAGACAAATGACAGGAGTCTGAGATTCTTGGAGTTTGCCAGATACAATAATCTGGTACTGGCAAACACGCTTGGTCTCCACAAATACTCCAGACGATGGACATGGCACAGTCCCAGGGGGGAGCATCACAACCAAATAGACTACATCATGGTCAAGAAACGCTTCAGATCAAGCATCAACATTGGCAGGGCACGCACTTTTCCAGGAGCAGACATCGGAAGTGACCACGATCTCTTGATGATGTCTTTCCGGCTCCACTTGAAGAGAGTAAATACTGCACTAGACTGAAGTTCGACCTGGACAAACTGCAAGACCCGGAGGTGGCAGAACTATTTCAGGCCACAATTGAAGGGAAATTTGCACCACTGCTCATTTTGGGGGCTGGTGAAGTAGATGTCAACACCATGACCATCTTCAACTCAGCTGTGACAGATGCCGCCACTGAGATCCTTGGCAAGCACCGACCAAAGAAGAAGCCGTGGATCACACCTGAACTTTTGGATCTGTGTGATAAACGAAGAGAGATTTAAAAAAAGAAAGAAAAAGAACACCTCACAGGGAGCTGATGTCTACCGAAAAATCAACAATGACACCCGAAAAACCATGCGCACAGCAAAGGGATAACTGGATAGAAGATCAATGCCAGGAAACAGAGAACAGTCTGAACAAGAACAACAGCAAGATGGCCTACCAGACTGTAAAGCGGCTGACAAGTTTCAAACAGCCCAAAGTCTCCAAGATCCAAAGCAAGTCTGGCATATGCCTTACAGAAGAACAAGAAGTCTTGGACATATGGACAGAGTACTGCTCTGACCTTTACAACCATACACCAAATGGAGACCCACCAGTTCTAGCATGTCCCGAGAACAGAGAAGAAGAAATCCTCCCAATTCTCCGGGAAGAAGTTGAGGCAGCAGTGCAATCGCTAAAGAAAGGGAAGTCAGCGGGAGTGGACAACATACCCGCGGAACTGCTACAAGCAGGAGGAGAAGCGATGATTGATGCCCTCACCATTATCCCTAACAAGATCTGGCAGAGTGTAGAGTGGCCTATACCATGGGCCCAGTCGCTTGTCATCACTCTTCCCAAAAAAGGTAACCTCCAGGAGTGTGAAAATTACCGCACCGTCAGCCTCATCATCCATCCCAGCAAGGTCCTCCTGAAAATATTACTCAACAGGTTGAAACCCCAAGCTGAACAAATCATAGCTGAAGAACAAGCAGGATTCAGGGCAGGGCGAAGTACCACTGAACAGATTTTCAACCTCAGAATAATCTGTGAGAAATACCTACAGCACCAACAACATCTATATCATGTGTTCATAGACTTCAAGAAAACGTTTGACCGAGTCTGGCATGCAGCTCTATGGGCAACAATGAAAGCGTACAACATCAGACCTAACATTATTGAAGTCATCAAAAACCTGTATGACAAGGCTACCAGTGCAGTCCTCCACAACAGCGCCATCGGGAACAATCGGTGTGCGTCAAGGATGCCTACTCTCTCCAACACCCTTCAACATCTTCCTAGAGCGCATCATGTCAGATGCTCTTGCAGATCACGAAGGCACAGTCAGCATAGGATGTAGAGCAATCTCCAATCTTCGTTTTGCGGATGACATTGGTGGATTGGCTAGAGAGGAACAAGAACTTGAACAGCTGGTACAGAGGCTTGACACCACCTCCAAAGCTTGTGGAATTGAAATAAGTGCAGAGAAGACCGAAATGATGACCAACAACACCAATGGCATCAACACGGACATCAAAGTCCAAGGCCAATCCCTCAACACAGTGCATAGCTTCAAATATTTAGGAGCCATTGTATCAGACAATGGGTCCCGACAGGAAGTCCTCTCCAGGATCGCACAAACAACTGCTGCCCTGACAAGGTTGAAGCCATTTGGAAAGACAGGACCATCATTCTACATTCCAAAGTAAGACTGCTGCGCTCCCTTGTCATCTCCATCTTCCTATATGCTTGCGAAGCATGGACCCTCACAGCAGATCTCCAACGAAGAATACAAAGCATGGAGATGAGGTGCTACAGAAGACTTCTGAGCATTTCCTATAGTACTACCCAACACATCATCAACGACGAAGTCCAACAGACCATCACACAAGCCATTTGACAACACGATGACCTGCTCACAGTGGTGAAGAAACGGAAACTCCAATGGTATGGCCACGTCACCAGATCATCAGGCCTTGCAAAGACTATTCTGCAAGGCACAGTGCAAGGAGGTAGAAGAAGAGGGAGACCGAAAAAGAGGTGGGAGGACAACATTCGAGAATGGACTGGTTTGACAGTGAGCGAAGCCATCAGGGCTGCTGAGGACAGAGAGAGATGGAGTATGCTGGTTAAACGATCATCTGTGGTGCCCCTACGACCTCAGGGTTACGGGACAGGATAGGATAGGATTGGATAGGATAGTTTGTTTATTTCCACACCTCGTGGAAGTTGCCGCGTAGGCGGAAGATCTACAGGATCCTTCATGGTGGGCAGGAAAGTACATGAAGAAAACCCTTTTTAAAAAAGCCGAACGCGTCGTTTGCTGACCGAAATTTCGTCATCATTTTCACAGGAAAATAATATTGCACAGCAGCAATAACATGGATTCTCACTGGTCCACTTTATCTTAAGGCGCTTTCTCATTGGTCGGAGGACTTACTTTTCTTTTTCAGGTTACTGTAGAAAATGACGTCATCATGCCAACTCGAGCATCAGCCAGAGGATCGCCTAAACAAAATCGCAGGGGACTTGCTTGGTTTTATCAGTTTATTCCCCCACTTAAAATTTTTTTAACAAGGACTTACTCTATGATATCTGCAAATCTAAACATAGTTCGGATTTGATTTTTACAGGTAAGATGCGTTATTCTCTTGCAAGTTTGATGGCGCAAAAAACTCATTTTCGACCTTAGGTGGACTTACTCGGTTTTGTCAAATCACGGCAGAAGAACTTGGACGGCTGGTACAGAGGCTTGACACCACCTCCAGAGCCTATTGAATGGAAATAAGTGCAGAGAAGACCACATTGATGACCAACAACACCCAAGGCACCAACACGGACATCAAAGTCCAAGGCCAATCCCTCAACACAGTGCATAGCTTCAAATATTTAGGAGCCATTGTATCAGACAATGGGTCCCGACAGGAAGTCCTCTCCAGGATCGCACAAACAACTGCTGCCGTGGCGAGGTTGAAGCCAATTTGGAAAGACAGGACCATCAGTCTACATTCCAAGGTAAGGCTGCTGCGCTCCCTTGTCATCTCCATCTTCCTATTTGCTTGCGAAACATGGACCCTCACAGCAGATCTCCAACGAAGAATACAAAGCATGGAGATGAGGTGCTTCAGAAGACTTCTGGGCATTTGCTATACCCATAACATCACCAACAAACGAAGTCCGACAGACCATCACACAAGCCATTGGACAACACGATGACCTGCTCACAGTGGTGAAAAAACGGAAACTCCGATGGTATGGCCACGTCACCAGATCATCAGGTCTTGCAAAACCATCCTGCAAGGCACAGTGCAAGGTGGTAGAAGAAGAGAGAGACCGAAAAAGAGGTGGGATGACAACATTCGAGACTGGACTGGTTTGACACTGAGCGAAACAATCAGGGTTGCTGAGGACATGGAAAGATGGAGTACGTTGGTTAAACGATCATCTGTGGTGCCCCTACAACCTCCGAGTTATGGGATAGGATATGATAGGATAGGATATGTTATTTACTTGTAAGATTAAATTATCAAAATAATAATTACCTCATTTGCTCCCAAAATATGTACTGAGCTTTGCCACACCTATATATATATATAATTTATTTATTTATTTTATGTTTATTTTTAATTTTTTTGAAATGTTAATTTTCATAATTTTATATATATATATATATATATATATATATATATATATATATATATATATATATATATATATATATATATATATATATATATATATATATATATATTAAAGTGTGTTTTTTTCTCTCTCTCTTTCTCTCTCTTTCTCTCCTTCTTTTTTTTTTATTTTTTTTTTTGGGCTGGGGGGGGGGGGGTTCCGGAAACCCCGGAAACCCCCCCCTCGTCCGCCCCTGCTACTGTGAGGCTGGATATATGGACTGGCAGAGTGACCTTGCCCCGTTCCACACACATAGCTCGTATAGTCCTCATTATGTAGTTTCAGTAAGTTTGTGTGAGTGTGTGTGTGTATGTGTATGTGTGTACGTGTGTGTATGTGGTTTTATTTTTTTATGAGTTTGATGGAAGAGACAGACTAATAAATAAATGAAATAAATATTCGAGTGGTTAGGACTAATTTTCTACGACTTCCTGAGTGGTGTTCCCTGTTTAATGCCATAACAATGCGCTGTACGCTGCACTAGATGATATTTTCATTGCTACAGCGCTAGCTATCAGTGGCTATTTAAAGGCACAGAAAACTACTATAATATAGTGGGGGCGGTAGCTCAGTTGGTAGAGCGTCTCACTAGTAACCGAAAGGTACCTGGTTAGAATCCTGGATTGGACAACGTGTGACCATATTATTTACCCTTACCATCAACTGGTCCGCTGGTGTCAGAATAATGTGACCAGTAGTCGCCTATACGCTACGGTGTCGTGTGACTATACTCTACAATTACCCTATTTTAAACTATACTATACTATACTATACTATACTATACTATACTATACTATACTATACTATACTATACTATACTATACTATACTATACTATACCACAGAGTATAACATTAACCAGAGAGCTCACTCTTATATAGAGAGTACAAAGACGGCCTCGCGATTACCTCCCTTGCGTCTGGTAAGTATGGCTCGCTATAGCCTACTTGCAGTCTGTTCTAATGCAGACCTTTAGTTCTCCAAAAAATACTTTAAATATTTCTATGTGTGTATAAAGCCTGTATATAAAATATTGATTTTATTTTTAGTAAAACTGGTATTTATTATTATTATCATTATGCTTGTTATTATTATTATTATTATTATTATTATTATTATTATTATTATTATTATTATTATTATTATTATTATTATTATTATGTTATTATCATTGATTACTATGTATTTTTATAACTTGTTTTTAAAATACTTATGCTTTTTTTTCATTTATTTAATTTTGGTTGGCAAAAGTAAATTGTTTTGTGTTTATGCACTTATTTTGTAGTTATTTTTATTCCTTTCTCGCTGTATTTTTTTCTGATGAGTTTAACAATTATTAGTTGACATAATGATCAATAAAATATTGGATCAGAATGAGAAAAGGAAAGGCAGGTGATGCATCTGCCAAGAACATAAAAAGTAAATTAAATATACATATATGTATATATAAACAATAATAATAATAACAGTAACAATAATTTATTAAAAATGGATTAAGTGTGCATGCTTATTACGAGAAAAAAAACACAAATACAGAATAATTGATTGATTGGTGGTTTATTCACATTATGCTTATCGTGTCTGGGACAAAAACATAATGCATAAAAGCACATGTAAGTACATAACTGTAGTACATCGATAATATTAATTGATATCATTCAGCAAAAACTGGACATTCAGCAAAAACTGGACAAGTTATGTTTTTACCCCGTGCGGGGTTCGAACCGGCCTGGGACCCCCCGCATTGGAAACTAGCACACTTATCAACTGCTTATTTTACAACTGTTGTGTTTGTTGCTGCCTACGTCTTAGTCAAAAACATAGTAATTCCTGTGTGGCAGCTTATGAACATGTCGTGGCCATACATCATTGATAATTACTACGTTTATGACTAAGACGTTAAGTGGCAACACAAACAAAACAACAAAATAATATCGTGCAGGATATGCTTTTTATTTATTTATGAGAAAATTCAACCACTTTCCTGTTTCGTTTTCCTGACGACGCTGAAAATCTTCTGCTGGTGTCCTTTAGACTGAAGTGCAGTTGTACATTTAGAAATAGTTTGCACACCTTTTCAGACAGCTTACAACACTTTGCACTCAGCATTTTGCACTGAACACTTTGTAATTTATTATAAAGTTTTAATTTAATTTTCATTACGTGCAAGTAATGAGCAAAGTGCTTTCTGTAGACAGATTCCAGACTTGTAATGGCTAAGAATAGATCTTGGCTAGGAACAACTAGGCCTTCTTTTGCGTCAGCGAATTGCTTTTGACTAAAAAAGAACTGATTGCATGTAGACGTGCCAACTAATGCTTCTCTGCAGTTACAGCATATTTCACTGTCTGTTTTCAACCTTTTGGCTACATAACCCGCTATGTAAAAGATAACATTGTTTACCACAGTGGTAGACTCAGGGCTAGGCTGGGAGTTTTCCTGGTTGGCAATCGTCCATAGGGATTCAGCTTGCGGGTCATTGTCCAAATCACAGGCAAAGGCAGAATCGCTTTGGTCCAGTGCCCCTGTGTCTTTTTTTGTCGAGCCCAGCGATCCTAAGCGGAGCAGAAATGTATCCATATCTTCTTTGCAGTTGCTTGATTTTGATTTAGTCATGATGGAGTCTACCATAGTGGCACGCAAAGCCTGGCGAAACTGTTGCACATCAGGATTGTATCTATACCCCCCTTTTCCTCTGATACATGAAAAAAGATTCTCAACAGCATCCTGATTAAGCCTGTTTGTACACAAGAATTGCACACCATGAGTTTCATGCAACTCTTTCCACAACAACAACAATGAGTTGATTGACATTATCCATCCAGACAAGCAAGGCCGTGACCGACCAGACCTTGGTGTCACAGATTTCAGCCACTCACGAGTGTCCTCGAGAAACGTCGTATGTCCAGATTTTTCGTGGAAAGCATGACGCATGCTTTGACTCTTTTTTGAGCCACTGCTGTTGAAAGCGTTAAACAATGAATCTATTTTTTCAATAAAGTTGGCAGTAGCCATGGCAGACCGAGGCAAGACTCCAACCTGCACCAGTGTTGAAACACCAGCGGCCACTGAATGTGAAAGAACCTGTGCTGCTAATTTAACGCTCATCTTAGCAAAGGGGGGTGGATCAATGTGTTTTTTTGATAGTTTTGGAGCCATTCGCACTGGATTCTGACTATCGAACTGATAGAACATTTCAATGTGTGACCACAAGATTTCACTTTCACCAATAAGAAATCCAGTCTTCTTCAGGTTGTTCCGCACGTTTTTTAGGAGATGAGGTGGGTCATACATAATAAGTATTTGTTTTCTGTTGTGCTCAAAGTAAGGCTTATTCACTGTAGCACCACAGTATCTCTCAAACATGCTTCGATTGTTAGATCCTTGGTCTGCAATTATTACCTTGACATTAAGCCCTGCGGCCTGAACATTGTCCAAGCATTCTAACAATAAACCATGCAGTACATTGCTGTTGATCGGACCACTTGACAAAACATAACCAATTGTTTGCTTCCATTTGTAAACAAGACCACGAATAAGGAACACTGTCGCATGATTTGCAATATATTGTGTTTTTCCTTTAACACCAAAGTCTTCATATCCTTCGACTTCGTCTCTCTCAGGATTGTAAACAACAGATTCTTTTATAGCCATTTCATCAAAAGCTACAAGACAAAGTTCAGAACCTTGTGGCATAGTATCAAGCTTTGCTTTTAGTGCCTCGAGAATATTTCTGTTGAACCCTGCATACACAGCGATCTTCGACATTGTCCTTTTCAATGTTGCAATGGATGGCAAAATAAAAAGTTTGTGCATTAATTTATATGCCTTTGGGCTTGCGTGAAACAGTGACAATGCCAGTCCTTTGTCCTCATAAGACCAACGATAGCCATTCTTCTTTCTTTTACTCATCATGACCTGAGATTTCAGAAATCTTACTGTGGGCTCATCAAAGTACTTCTTCAGGCATTCTAATAATTTTTCTTTCTTTATTTCTTTCTTTTTTCCACTGGTCTTTTTGCACTTGGCCTCTAGTCTGTAGTATTTGTTTCGCCATCGACTAGTGCAGAGTCTAAGGCGCTTTCTGGGAGACGTCCCAGGCTGTGGTGGGTCAGCAGACGTCCCAGGCTGTGGTGGGTCAGCAGACGTCCCAGGCTGTGGTGGGTCAGCAGATGGCCCAGGCTGTGGTGGGTCAGTAGACGGCCCAGGCTGTAATGGATCAGTGCTGAATAGGCATTCTGCATAGACACACGTACACAGTAAGGTATTAGTGATGTGCCATCTTTTAAATAATACTATTGATGTGTAATCATTAAAACAACAAAGAATAAGGAAAATAATATAAGTACGATAATTAGTACTGGTAGTAGATACACAATAACAAAGCTCAAAATGTTCATGATCATTAAACAGTTGAGAGAGTACATAAAAAATAATACTAATAATTAAATAATAATAATAAACAATACTATTAATAATAAAAACAAGCATATTAATATAACAATAGTAAATATAATATTAATAATAACGACAACAATAGTAGCAACAACAATAACAACACAACTTTTATTCCTAATAATTGTACACGTAATGGAAGGGTCACCATTTTTTATGAATGAAACAGCTAGATGTTGCATTTATTCGGTCAGAGTAATACAACTTACTTCTCTTGACGGTGGATTCGCCTCGAGGCTTAGGTGCAGGCCGCTTGCAAGCCAGTGCTGGCGGTGGATTGGGAACCATGAACAAAGTTGGCACTGCGTTGTAAATTAGCCGTTTCTTTTCAGCAGTTGTGAACTGACTTGCTTCAAAATGGTCACTGCACATGCGATTGTTCAGGTACAGCTGTAGAGAGGACTTGCCAAGTAGATCCTGCCGTCTGCAATTCTGTATCCATTTCTTACACCTATACAGTCACAAAATAGGGATTATGATCAATGCAGAGAGTTAGAATCTGTATGTCACTCAATTTCTTAATCTTATTTAAGATTGCACTAGCCCTAATCATATTTGACTTTAGTACTTACAATTAGGCCTAGATATTTGTAGCTAACAGAATCAAAGCAATTGCGCAGGCCTTCACCCATAGCTTTTGTGTGTGTGTGTGTGTGTGTGTGTGTGTGTGTGCATGTGTGTGTGTGTCACTGTGTGTGTAATGTTATTGTTAAATACTAAAATATTTAATCAGTATAATTAAATTAATTGAATGTAACAATTTTTCAGTTTCAATTATGTTCACTCATAAATTTAAGATAAATGCTGCCCATTTAGCAAATGATTAATTATTAATGGGCTTCAGTCATTTATAATTGTGTTAAATTCTACATAATATAGTTTGAAGTTTGATATCAATATCTGTTTAGCATTGTATTGACTATTGATGTACCATTATTTCCAAGCATTTTGAAAATTAAATAACTCAGTAATAAAATTAGGCCTAGACTGACTAGAATGTTCTAGTAGAATAGAAGTACTGAAGTATTCTAACGACTCGGAATAGCGACTATTATATCTCTGTTCTAGGCAAACTCTTACTTCAGAATACTGGCTCAGATCTTCTTTTACTTATCAAATGACTAGAAGATCTTCATTCTAAAAATCTAATATCACTACTCAAATGTGAAATGATAAAATAAAATTTAAACAATCATGCTCAGATGCTGACTGTCTGAATTAAGCAGTCAGTGAGTGAGACAAGACAGAAGACTAGTGACTCAGTGAGTGACTTCCTCCCCAATCTAACGAAAAGAAAAGCTCTAAGTTTCAATACTAACCTGTCGGTATCCTTTGGAAATCGAAAGAATGATTTTCCAGCACAGCATTCCTTGACTGATGAACTGGTACAATTAATTGCACTGCACCAAGTTTTACACTTTAACTTCTTTCTCGGCGGTTCTAGCTCCACTGACCTATATTTACTGGTATCCATGGTTGAAGCCATGTTTACTTACCAGACCGAAGGGAAGTTACTCTAGCGAAAAACTCGCAAAATTACTGAAGTGCTCTCTCTGTTTAATGTTATACTCTGTGACTATACTATACTTTCCCCCACCCTTAACCCCGAAAAAAAAAGTTTTTGTTTTTGTTGTTTTTTTGTTCCAAGGTTTTTGCTTGACAGTGAGGCAACATTCGTTGTGAATGTTACACCAAAATGTCGATTGGACGTGAGCAAAATGGGTTCTTTTAAAGGAACTGAGAGAGGGAAAGACAGAGAGAAAACGAAACGACAGAGATAGAAGAAGGCAGAGAAAGAAAGACAGAGAAAGAAAGACAGAAAAAGAGAGAAAGACAAGAATTGAAAGACAAAGAGAGAAAGACAGAGAGGAAAAATCAGAGAGAAAAGACAAAGATAGAACAAAGAGAGAGAGAGAGAAAGACAGAGAGAAAGACAGAGAGAGGGAAAGACAGAAAAAATACAAAGAGAGAAAGACACTGTGAGAAAGACAACGAGGGAAAGACACTGAGAGAAAGACTAATAGAGAAAGACAGGGAAAAAGACAAAGAAAAAGACAAAGAGAGAAAGACAAGAAGAAAGACAGACAGAGAAAGAAAAAGAAAAAAGACAGAAGAACAGAGAAAGACACTGAGAGAAAGACAAATAGAGAAAGACAGAGAAAAAGACTAAGAAAAAGACAAAGAGAGAAAGACAAGAAGAAAGACAGAGAGAGAGAAAGAAAAAGAGAAAAAAAAAGACAGAAGAACAGAGAAAGACCGAAAGAAAGACCGCAAGAAAGACACAGAAAGAAAGACAAACAGAGAAAGACAGAGAGTAAGAACACAGAAAGAAAGACACAGAGAGAAAAACAAGCAGAGAAAGACACAGAAAGAAAGACACAGAGATAAAGACAGAGAAAGACACAGAGAGAGAGACAAAGAAAGAGAGAAACATTGAGAAAGACAGAGCAAGGCAAAGACATAAACCGGAGAAGGACAGAGAGAAAGACAAAGAGAGGAAGACACAGAAAGAAATACACAGAGAGAACGACAGAGAAAGTAAGAGAGAAAGAAATAGAGTAAAGTCACTTAAAGAAAGACAAAAAGAGAGAGAACATTGAGAAAGACAGAGAGATCAAGACAAAGATATAAACCAGAGAAAGACAGAGAAAGATAAAGAAAGAAAAACACAGAGAGAACGACAGAGAAAGTAAGAGATAGAAAGACAGAGCGAAAGACAAAGAGAGAAAGACAAAAAGAGTAAGACTAAGTGTTGGAGGTGGGGGGAGGGGGCAAGTGAACGAAAAAGAGGAAAAGAGAGAGAGAGAGAGAAAGAGAGAGAAAGGGAGAAAAAGTGAGAGAGATGAAATAGAGAAAGAGGGAGTGAAAGTGAGAGAGAGATGAAAGAGAGAGAGAAAGGGAGAAAAATGTGAGAGATGAAATAGAGAAAGAGGGAGTGAAAGTGAGAGAGAGATGAAAGAGAGAGTGAAAGGGAGAAAAAGTGAGAGAGATGAAATAGAGAAAGAGGGAGTGAAAGAGAGAGAGATGAAAGAGAGAGAAAGAGAGAGAAAGTGAGAGAAAGTGAGAGAGAAATGAAACAGAGAGAGAGGGAGAGAAAGTAAGAGAGACGAAATAGAGAGAAAGTGAGAGAACGTGAGAGAGATGAAATAGAGAGAGAAAGTGAGAGAGATGAAATAGAGAGAAGGGGAGAGAGAAATGAAATAGAAAGTGAGAGAGATGAAATAGAGAGGAGGGGAGAGAGAAATGAAATAGAAAGTGAGAGATGAAATAGAGAGAAAGGAAGAGAAAGTGAGAGATTAAATAGAGAGAAAGTGGGAGAGAGAGATGAAAGAGAGAGAAAGGGAGAAAAAGTGAGAGAGAAATGAAATAGAAGGTGAGAGAGATGAAATAGAGAGAAAGGGAGAGAAAGTGAGAGAGAAATGAAATAGAAAGTGAGAGAGATGAAATAATAATAATAATAATAATAATAATAATAATAATAATAATAATAATAACGGATTTTTATATAGCGGGTACTCCAGCCTATGACCAGACTCACCACGCTTTACATAGTCATTACATATAAATACATGCACTCGATGAAACATCACTTTTGCTACAATACACCAAAAGACGGGACAGTAAAGGTACAGACTATTTACAACTATGTACATAAATTACAAAAAAGACAAAATAGACTATTTACAACTATGTACACAAATGACAAAAAGACAGAAGGTAGAATACCAAAAACCTATTCACAGCTATTTATATGCCCGGTTAGGCCCAGGAAGAAAAACAGTATAAATATTTATTTACAGCCGTGTATACACTTACGGATCAGACATAGGCAAAAGATGAGAGAATGGCAGCGGGATACAAATCAATCTGAATAATGCAGTTTGAAGAGGTGGGTTTTGAGGGCCTTTTTGAATGCTTGTGTTGATTGTATGTTGCGGATATGGGAGGGAAGGGAATTCCACTGCTTAGGTGCGGAGTAAGCGAATGCACGTTGGCCGTATGTCTTAGTGCGGGTGACGGGAACCTTGAGTGTGCGAGTGTCAGCAGAAGATCTTAAAGTGCGTGAAGGGGAGTAGACAGACAGTAGATCAGCAAGATAGGAAGGACAAGAATCTGTGAAGAAGTTGTGACAGAGAACAGAGAGTTTGTACTCTATGCGTGCTTGCACAGGAAGCCAGTGAAGGGAATGTAGTAGAGGTGTGATGTGATCGCGTTTCTTTGCTCGGAATACTAGTCTAGCTGCTGAGTTCTGAACCTTTTGTAGTGTGTCAATGATGTGCTTCGGGGAGCCAGCAAGGAGAGAGTTGCAATAGTCCAGACGAGAAAGGACGAGAGCGCAGACTAGGGTTTTGGTGGCAGGGACTGTAAGATAGTGGCGAAAGGAGCTGATTTGGCGTATGGCCGTGTATGCACAGCGACAGACGTTGGAGATGTGGTTGTTGAGGGACAGGTCGTCGGAGAGAATGTAGCCGAGATTTCTTGCTGAGGATGAGAACTGAATGTTTGTTGTCCCTACTGTAAGCGATGTTGGGAGAGGCGAGAGTGAGGAGGAGGTGTTGTGTTTGTGAATGAGGAGGGCTTCGGTTTTATCATCATTAAGCTTAAGCTTGTTGAGTGTCATCCATGACTTAATGTCTGTGATGCAGTTCTCCAAAGTCTGAACAGTGGAATTAATGAGAGAGGGGGCGGTGGATTTATACAGTTGTGTGTCGTCTGCACACATAAACTGACTGTCTCTCAACAGCATGCTTTCTAAGCAGGAGAAGCAGTGGCTTGGTGTACAGAGTGAATAACACCGGCCCTAAAACGGAACCCTGAGGCACGCCGCACACCAACTCTGCTGTGCTGGAGAAACAGCCATCGACAGTGACTGCTTGTGATCTGTCACAAAAATATGAGTGGAACCAAGCCAGGACCGAGCCAGAGATTCCAAAGTAGTGTTGAAGAGTGTTAAAGAGAATGTGATGGTCGATTGTGTCAAAGGCGGCAGAGAGGTCTAATAAGGTGAGAACGGAGACGTTACCATTATCTAAGGCAAGCAACAGATCATTGGTTACCTTTAGGAGGGCTGTCTCAGTGCTGTGGAAGGGTCGGTAGGCAGACTGGTTGGGGCAAAGTAAAGCGTTATCATATAGGTAGGCAAACAGTTGTTTGAGAACAATTTTTTCTATGACTTTGGACAGGAAGGAGAGGTTTGAAACAGGTCTATAGTTCTTTAGATTATTTTTGTCTAAACTTGGCTTTTTAAAGAGGGGTTTGATGACAGCCGCTTTGAGCACAGACGGAACAACACCAGATGACAGACTCTCGTTGATAATGTGGGTAATGGTCGGGAGTAGAGGGTCAAGATTCTCTATCAACATGGGGGTAGGAATGGGGTCGAGAGAGCAAGATGTTGGTTTTGAGCTTAAGATGACTTTCTTGACTTCTTGCTCTGTTATTGGTTGAAAAACTTCCATCTTTGCGGTGGTGAGGGAAGGTGAGAATGGGTTAATGAGAGGGATCTCATGGCTATCAAGAGCGGCCCTTATGTCAGCCACCTTCTGTGTGAAATAATTACAAAATACATCTGGGAGCTGACATGCTGGATGTGTGGATGGGAGTGATGTTGCATTGCTCTTACCCCTTAGCTGATTGCAAATGTCAAACAACTGTTTACAAGTTTCGCTGCTGCTAATTCTGTCGCTAAAGTACCGGGTTTTGGCAGTCTGGACTATTTTAGTGACCCGTTTTTTTGCAGCGGTGAAAATCTGCTTGCTGACTTCTAAACCCGATTTGAGCCACTTTTTCTCAGCTTTGCGTCGGTGTTTTTTCGCCTCGGAATAGACTCGTACCAGGGTGCTAAGCGAGTTGCCTTGACCTTTTTCTGGGCCACGGGAGCGTGCCGATCAAGCACCGCCTGAAGTGTACTATTCAGCTGATCCACAGTGGGGCACAGTTCTGGGGTCACTTTAGTGGTAAGCTCTTGCTTGAAAGCGTCCCTATCCATGGTACGCAGGCTGCGAGCCTTCCTGAACATGGGGGGAGGAGGGGGGCTGCGACGCTTAGTTCGCACATGACACAGAAATGGTCAGATGTTAATTCCTGGGTGACTAAAGTTGATCTAACAACATTATCCTGAGGCCTATGCATAACCCAATCTATGATGTGACCACGGCTGTGGGTGGGTTCTGTGACTGACTGAGAAAGACTAAACTGATCTAAAAGTTCAATCATTTTTGCGGTGGAAGGTTGCTGGGGTTGGTCAAAGTGAAAGTTAATGTCTCCTAGAACTATGTATGTTCCTGACAGTGTGTTGCAATAATCAAGCAGGACTGGAAATTCTTGGTGGAAAATTGCATCAGTTAATTTATTTTTCTTGCTTGGAAAGGTGCGATATATGCATATGAAGTGAATGTTCTGCTGTGGAACGGACAGGCTAAGTTGAACAACTTCAAAGGACGAGTGAGTGAAAGCGAAGTCTGTAATGAAGCCAAGGTGACGGGACAGACTGTTTCTGTAAATGATAGCGAGGCCACCACCGCGGTTTGAGCGAGGCAGCGAGCATACAGAGTAGCCAGAAGGGGTTAAATCAGAGCATTTACCCTCGTCGCCAGTCTGCCGAAACCAAGTTTCTTGGATGAACATTATGTCAGTCTGCTTGTGTGAGATGAATTCTTGGAGAGCGGTACGTTTTTCAATGGGACCTAGTGATTGAGCATTGAATGATGCAATGCGTAGGCCTAGAGGACTATGGCTATCGAGGTGTGAAGATAGAGGTTGAGGGGAGAGGTTGATGTGAATGAGATTGTCTGTGTTACAGCGATGAGTCTCAGGCCTAGTGGTACACTCTGACTGTGATGCAACGTGAAGCGTGGGGTTAGAGTTGGAAAGCACAGGCGATCTGTGTGTAAGGACAACAGGGATAGACGAGATGTTTTGTTTGCGTTTGCCTCCACGACTAGTCCGTTTTCTGGGCAAATGACGGCCGATCGAGAGCTCTTTTAATCGGAACACAAGGTCGGGAGCGAGCTGCGTGCGTATAGATTTCAATGACAGTAGCTTATCGCGTGTGTAGCTTGTGGATGGGATGCCGGAACAAGATGGCGGACTGCGTGAGTGCAAGAACGCACAGTGAACGAAGCGAAAAAAAGATAGAGTAACCAAACGAACATAGAAAGAGAAGCAAAGCAACGCTACACTTACTTGAGGATCCATGAGACAACAATTACACAATACAAAACTCACAACAACACACTGTAAACACCGCAAAATCACAAAATTCAACAGAGCTCGGGTCGGTACAACCTGTTTGGCGTCAACCGGAAGCTGAAGAGAGAAATGGAACCGGAAGAGAGAAATGAACTAGAAAGTGAGAAAGAAATGCAATAGAAATTGAAAGAGAGATGAAATAGAGAGAAATGAAATAGAAAATGAGAGAGAAATGGAATAGAAAATGAGAGAGATGAAATAGAGAGAAATGAAATAGAAAGTGAGAGATTAAATAGAGAGAAAGTGATAGAGAAATGAAATGGAGAGAAAGTGAGAGAGATGGAATAGAGAGAAAGTGAGAGAGAGAGATGAAATAAAGAGAAAGTGAGAGAAAGTGAGAGATTAAATAGAGAGAAAGTGAGAGAGAGATGAAAGAAAGAAGGATAAAGTGAGAGATCGATGAAAGAGAGAGAGAGAGGGAAAGTGAGAGAGATGAAATAGAGAGAAAGAAAGAGAAAGTGAAAGAGAGATGAAATAGAGAGAGAGAGGGAGATAAAGTGAGAGAGAGATATGAAAGAGAGAGACAGGGAGAGAAGTGAGAGAGAGATGAAAGAGGGAGAGGGAGAGAAAGTGAGAGAGAGATGAAAGAGAGAGATAGAAAGTGAGAGAGAGGAAAGAAAGTGAGAGAGGAAAAAGAAAGTAGGAGAGAGATGAAAGAGAGAGAGGGAGTGAGAGATGAAAGAAAGAGAGAGAGAACGGGAGAGAAAGTGGGAGACAGATGAAATAAAGAGAGATGAAAGGGAGAGAGGAAGAGAAAGGGGTGGCGACATAATGAGAGAGAGAGAGAGAGGTGAGAGGGGGGGGCACTCTGGATCTCAGAAAAAAGCCGGGGTGGGGGTGGGAGACGCTGAAGGGGGGAAGTGTGGAGGTGGGGGGGGGGGGTGGGGAAGAGAAAGAAAGAAATTGAAGAGAAAGGAAAAAAATTCTAAGCTTACTTATTAATATTTGGTGTCCGGTGAACAATAATTTTTGCAGGCGTCATTTGATTCCATGTCATCATAGAACTCGTCGCAGAGAACTTTGCACTCGGACTCGTTCAACTTATGCGTCGTCGGCCCTTCGCATGATCAACACACACCAGAAATAATGTAAACACACACACACACACACACGCACACACACACACACTCACACACACACACACGCACGCACGCACGCACAAGTCTGTTTTCATGGGAAAAGTGTGGTTTTGGACGAAATGTCATCAGAAAGCGTTTCGTGGTTGTTATTTTTTAAACACAAAGATCGCAAAATTCAAATAAAAATGTAAGAATTCGATTTAAAAAGTGGGGCGCGGGAAAAAGTGGAGCGTTAGCTAAAAGCCCCATTTTGTGCATAAAAAGGCAAGTTTAGCACCCCATAACTCCATGAATTAACACCCCCCCCCTCTCCACCTTTCAAACACACACGTTCACATGCACGTATGGAACTTTGGAGATTTGCGAAACACATTATAATGATTACGTTTGAATTGGGCAATGAAGGAAGGTAAAAAAAAGGGAGATCCTATTATCCTTTAAGACTGTGTGCATGCATCAGAAGAGATAATGAAATCAATCTCCGACTTCTCGTATTGTGAATACATAAATTAAATAACTCTTCATGTCTCGGGATATCTAAGTATCTCTGTGTTTGTACAGGTAATTTATGTGATCCTGGTCTGAATCCATCAACGTGGATGATTTACTCTCAATGTGTTTAGCCTCTGATCTATCTCCTTCATTTTATTATGGTTTTTCAAATGGGCTTTCTTAGTTCCTTATCTGACTGTTTTTACTGCTTTTACTTGCTCTGTTTAGTTTGACGTTTACATTCATTACAATTAGCCTTAAGAAAGTTCCTTTTAATTCTTTGTTTATAGTGAATTGTGTACTGTGTACTGTGCTGGCTGTTTATGATTCTTACATTATGATTATTCACGACGTTTTAATTGTCCGTTGTATATTACTTGCGTGGATTATTGTGTGCAGTGTGCATTTAAAATAAGAAATGAAAGTATTATTTATTAAATTATGTTTCTTCATCACTAATGTTAACTGGATGAAATAATATCTCAAAGCAGAAGTGATCCTTATACATTCAGTAAACGATACAAGCAGCACTTTCATGTAAACTATGTTGCCAGGTCTCTAACAAATGGACGATTAAATGCTGTTTAATCCTCTCTTTCAAAGTTTCTATGGAACAGGTGCAACCAATGTCCCCCCAAAAAAAGAAAGTCCCAGATTATTTAACAAGGTGTCAGCATGATCAAGGGCTGACAGTTCATATACAGTATTATCGTACAATGAGTGGCTTAAACGTAGCATAAGCACTGTTTTCTTATGGGAACCTTTTTTTTTTTTTTACAAAAAATACAATGCCTGTATTAAAAACAAAGTTGGCTGCACTTTGCATCAAGAGATAATGGGATGTGGCTAAACTCGCCTAAAACTATGCATGCAGGTTAAAATGTAATCGCATTTTGAAGAATTTTTGTTTTCTTACAGTCCCACACTTAATATCCATACAATAATACAGGTTTAATATATTTTACGGGTGATAGTTTCTTGCACTAAATGCACCTCACAACTCTGCTCAGCTGGTCATATTGTCAACAACTTTTAAAGGTACTGTATCTGACTCAGTTGACCTTCTCCACTTTTTCCATTGAATATGGGAATTGTAAAGTGATCTACTTGCTTTCTCAGTAGTTAATGACATTGTTGGCAGTACACATGTAGTGTATTGCAATCAATTGTACTGAACCTGCCGTTGACCTCGCATACGGATAATTCAATTTACTATAGTGTAATACAATCAATTGCACTGAACCTGCGAACCAAATCCCTCCCAGTAGTTTGGGAGAAAATGAGATTAGAAAACAACAAATGAGGATCTGCCCAGGATAACGTCACCCGATATTCATACATGCGGGTCAAAGGGCAGGAATATTTATGTATGTTCTAACTACATGCCACGTTTCAAAGACATCAGTCTATAGTTTCAAAGACACCAGCCTATAGTTTCAAAGACATCAGTCTATAGTTTCAAAGACACCAGCCTATAGTTTCAAAGACATCAGTCTATAGTTTCAAAGACACCAGCCTATAGTTTCAAAGACATCAGCCTATAATTTCAAAGACATCAGCCTATAGTTTCAGAGACACCAGCCTATAGTTTCCGAAAAAAAATCGTTCATGGAGGAATGGACGGAAGGACGCACGCTCACATCCCAAAACAATTACCTCACTTCACTAGGGAAACAACAGCAAGTTCAAAGCATATGTATTCTTTACTTATTTACAAAGCTTAATTACAACAATGATCACAATGGTGATGATGATGATGATGGTAATGATGATGATGGTAATGATGATGATTATGGTGATGATGATGATGATGATGATGATGATGATGATGGTAATGATGATGATGATGATAATGATGATGATGATGGTAATGATGATGATGATGATAATGATGATGATGATGATGATGATAATGATGATGATGATGCCTTACGTGGTGGGTCTCTACAAGGGCTGACTATAGTAAAGGACATCAGCAACACCAACAACACAGCTGGTCGGAGCACAACCATGGTCACGTGTTGCTTGGATGTGTTGTGGCGGTTGATTTTTTTTCAGTTGTGGTGGTAGTATAATTGTTATTGCAGTGGTTGATGGCGATGTTGATGATGTCTTTGCTGTGTTAAAGATGACTTGAAGGCAGTGATGATGAAGATTAAACACCTGTGTCCAACCTGCCCTCACAGACAACGTGTCAAAATGCAATCAGAGAAAAGGTGGACAGGACGTCGTGATGGTTGATGCTGGGAACGGTCGGCAGCTGCACGTCAACTGGTTTCTTGACTAGGCCCAAACTGAGATCTTCCCTATAAGATGATTGCCTTAAATACTTCTACTTACAAAGAGCTGTGAAGGTTAAAGCGGGTCTGATCCCAACAGCACAATGACAAAACACTTCTTAACTGGCTACTTGACGTAAACATTTGATCATTTGCTTAATTTGACATACATAATCATTATGTGTGTTGCTACTTGCGAAATGAAAGTTTAAAAACGCCATGGCCGATCATTCTCCCTAAAATGGTCTGTTATAATCAGCACATGGCTTAGCTGCCCTTGCAAAACGTCACAGTGAACACTACATACACACACAGGTAAACACAGGCCGTACTGATCTAGAGTATTTAACACACTCACTGCGTAAATAACAGCATCACATATCCTGCGTGTTTTTGGCTGTGATCTATCCACCATGGACAAACAAGCTTCAAACTTGCTAACCAGAATGCCTATCGGAGAACTTTCACCACAATAATAAGAACTTTATACATTCTTTGTAGGATTATCTTGTCTAGTACGATATATATATACCTTTTTTAAACAAGAGATATGTACCTCAATATGGATTAAACGTTTAATAAAATGACATCAGACTCACTATAATGTTTTCATCTTGCATTAAGAAGCTGGCGTGTCATCCTTAGTGCGAAGTAGGTCAGTCAACGATCAGGCTAAGTGTGGCTCTGGCTCTTGCTGACCTGTTTCTGGCAAAAGGGTCGCGAGCCACTCCAAAAGCCATGAGCGTACTATATTTATATATTTGGTTGCAATAGCGTTGAAGAATTGGGTTATTGAGTCCATAGTTTAATAGCAGACACATGTAGTCATGCTCTTTGTAAGAGAAGACTTAGATTATTTCCTCTTATTTTTGTGTTTTTAGGTCAATATGATCAGAACAGGTGCTCAATGAAAATAGGATAGCTATAGTTGAGAGAGATAGAGAGAGACAGAGGGAAGAACAGATGGTAAGAGGCAAACAAAGAGAGAGACAAGCAGGCAAGTGACAGACAGTAGAAGAATAAGAAGAAGAAGGAGAAGAACAAGAAGAAGAAAAAGAAGAAGAAGAAGAAGGAGAAGAAGAAGAAGAAGAAGAATAAGAAGAAGAAGATGATGATGATGATGATGATGATGATGATGATGATGATGATGATGATGATGATGATGATGATGATGATGAAGAAGAAGTTATTATTTGCTCTAATGAAAGAACGCTCTGGCTACAGATTTTCTCCAGGAAATCACTTGATGTACAGGCAGTTTTTAACGACTTCCAGCGGTCAACTAGGTGATGGAGATGTCATAATGAGGAGAAACACCCACAGCGATAGGCATCTGTACTCTGCAATAAGCAATGGAAAGGTATCAGATGTAACACTGTTCAACAATTATTGCTGGTCAGTCACAAGGTTCACAAGGAACAGAACTAGGAGTGTCGAACGATTTGCGTACAATATAGAATATACTGTATAATGGAATTTTCAGATTGATAAATAATTTCACAACATGTCGCTGATGATAAATATGAATACAAATTCAGTGACTGTGGTCCTGCTCACCATCAAAAGCAGAAGGCGAATGGTCAGCCGGGGAGAACAAATGTTGTGTCGACTTATCTCGCATAACCCAATGGCCACTCCAAAGGATTCTGCACAGCAGGAGCCACCCAAGGCTAATCTAACAAAAAAAATGTAAAATAGACAACCTCTCTCCCAAGTTTGAACGAGTCGCCTCCATTTTGCCACAAAAAAACCAGGTGAAAGCATTGTCCAAATAAAAGAAAGTCCGCGATTATTTAACAATATATGAACATGATCAAGCCCTGGCAGTTTATATACAGTGTTATCGTACAATGTTTGTCTTAAACGTAACATAAGCACTGATATCTTATGGGAACCTTTTTGATAAAAAAAAATCTAGACAATGCCTGTACCAAACACAAAGCAGATTGCTCTTTGCATCAAGAGATAATGGGATACAGCCAAACTCGTTTAAAACCATGCCTGTAGGTTAACATGTAGTCCCTTGCACTATATGCACCTCACAGCTCTGCTCATCTAAATGCCCACTGGCCATATCGCCAACCGCTATTACAACTTCTACAGATACTGTATCTGACACAGTTAGTTGACTTTCCACGTTCTCCATTGAATATGAGAATTGAAAAGTGACCTCTTTCTCAGGGGTTCTCCATAAGATCGTCTGCTATAATCAGCACATGTCTTAGCTGCCCTTGAAAAACGTCATAGTTAGTGCGAAGTAGGTCAGTCAACGATCCGGCTAAGTGTGGCATTGGCCCGAGCTGACCAGTCTCTGGCAAAAGGGTTGCGAGCCTCTCTGCCCCAAAAGCCATGTACGACCTATATGTATATATGTTGTTACAGTAGCTTTCAAGAGGCAAATCCTAGTGTAATTTATGCAGTCACATGTAATTACACCCTTTGTGAAAGAAGATTTCGATTGTGTCCTCTTCTTCTTGTGTTTTCAGGTCAATACTTCATGATGAAAACAGATGGTGAAAGGAGAGTTAGAGGGGAGAGAGAGAGAGAGAGAGAGAGAGAGAGAGAGAGAGAGAGAGAGAGAGAGAGGGAAGAACAGATGGACAGAGGCTAGACAAACAAGCAGGCAGAGAGAGAGACAGACAGATAGAAGAAGAAGAAGAAGAAGAAGAAGAAGAAGAAGAAGAAGAAGAAGAAGAAGAAGAAGAAGTTCTTTCTTAATTTATTTTTCAAGGTCGATGTTTAATGTAGCAAAAAGACCGCTCTGGGTACAGATTTTCTCCAGGACATCACGTGATGTACAAACAGTTTTGAACTTGACTTACAGCGGTCAACTAGGTGATGGTGATGTCATAATGAGGAGAAACACCCACAGCGATAGGCATCTGTACTCTGCAATAAGCAATGGAAAGGTATCAAATGCAACAATTTTTGCTGGCCAGTCACAAGTTTCACAAGGAATAGAACTATGAATGTTGAATGATTTGTGTTCAATGTAGGCTATATAGTTTAATTTTCAGATTGATAAATATTTTGACAACGCGTCGCTGAAGATAAGTATGAATACAAATTCAGTGCCTGTTGTCTACTCAGACTACTGTGAGTCTGGATATATGGACTGGCAGAGTGACCTTGCCCCGTTCCACACACATAGCTCGTATAGTCCTCATTATGAAGCTTTAGTAAGTTTGTGTGAGTGTGTGTGTGTGTGTGTGTGTGTGTGTGTGTGTAGGGGTGTGGCTGTGAGGATGTTTACACGGCGTTATTGGGACAAACTAGTGCAAGTTTACATACGTTCTTTGGACAGACCTCCTTGTTGGGACGTCCATTTAATGATCCGTGAGGGTTAGGGTTAGGGTTAGAACACCTTAAAGTACTTAAAAAGGGGGTCGTAGCACGACCCATTGTCCACAGAACGTATGTGGCGATAGAGGAAAGTCCAAATAACGGTGTCTGCGCAAGTGTGTGTGTGTGGGTGTGTGTGTGTGTGTGTGTGTGTGTGTGTGTGGTTTTATTTTTTTGAGTTTGATGGAAGAGACAGAGTAATAAATACATGAAAAAAAATATTCGAGTGGTTAGGACTAATTTTCTACGACTTCCTGACTGGTGTCCCCTGTTTAACACCACAACAATGCGCTCTACGCTGCACTAGATGATATTTTTATTGCTACAGCGCTAGCTAGCAGTGGCTATTTAAAGGCACAGAAAACTACTATAATATAGTGGGGGCGGTAGCTCAGTTGGTAGAGCGTCTTACTAGTAACCGAAAGGTACCTGGTTCGAATCCTGGATTGGCCAACGTGTGACCATATTATTTTCCCTTACCATCAACTGGTCCGCTGGTGTCAGAATAATGTGACCAGTAGTCGCCTATACGCTACGGTGTCGTGTGACTATAATCTACAAATACCCTATTTTAAACTATACTATACTATACTATACTTTACTTTCCCCCCACCCACCCCCCACCCCGAAAAAAAGTTTTTTTAGTTTTAGTTTTTTTGTTCCAAGGTTTTTGCTTGACAGTGTGGCAACATTCGTTGTGAATGCTACACCGAAATGTCGATTGGTCGTGGGCAAAATGGGTTCATTTAAAGGAACTGAGAGAGAGAAAGACAGAGAGAAAACGAAACGACAGAGAGAGAAGGCAGAGAGAGAAGACAGAGAGAGAAAGACAGAGAAAGAAAGAGAAAGACAAAGAGAGAAAGACAGAGAGAAAAGAGAGAAAAGAGAGAGAGAGAGAAAGAGAGAGAAAGAGAGAGAAAGACAGAGAGAGAAAGACAGAAAAAAGAGAGAAAGACACAGAGAAAGACACGAGAGAGGAAACGAGAGGAAAGAGAGAGAAAGAGAAGAGAGAAGAGAGAAAGACACAAGAGAGAAAGACAGAAAAGACAAAGAAAAAGAAAAAGATAGAGAAAGAAAGAAGAAGAGAGAGAGAGAAAGAAAGAAAGAAAGAAAGACCGAAAGAAAGACAGAAAGAAAGACAGAAAGAAAGACAGAAAGAGACAGAGAAAGAGAGTAAGACACAGAAAGAAAGTGAAAGAAAGAAAGAGAAAGAAAGAGAGACTGTCACAGGGCAGTCTGTGATGGAAACCGGGTAGTCTGTGTGGGTGAAGAGTATAAGGGCGGGGGTGGCAATTGCGTGTTGCCGAGTGCGTGATTATTGTAGTTGAAGCGTGCAAATCGTGGCAAGCAGCAGGCCGGTTAGCCAGTAAGGAAGTGTACTCACACTTTGGCAGAACATATTGTGTAGACGTGTGTGTGTGTTTGGTGTTTTTTAATGGTGTTATTGTTTGGTGTTATGTTGTGGGGTTGTGCTTTCTATAGTGTTATACTCGTGCAGAGTTGTGTTGGTGTTAGTGTTTTGTTGTTGTTGTGTTTGTGTTGGTTGTTACTCTGCTATAGTCCAGACAATGTGTCATAGACAGTACGTCATAGACAGTGACGATAATAATATTGTTTTCGGAATTTTGTTTTTTTTGTGTGTTTTTTAGATTGTTTGTTTGTGTGTTTTCGATTGGCTTGTGGCTGGATCGTTTTTCGATCTTGGAGTATTTTTATTTTCGAAAAGCTCGTCTCACCCTAAAGTGTTTGGTAAGTTACGATTCGATGTGTGAAGCTGGGGGTAGTTGTGGTTGTGCTTGTGTCCATTGCGCCATGCGAATCATTCATTCAATTCGTTATTTATTCTTCAATGTATGCAAATTGTATGATAATAGTTATTTTAACATGTTGTTCTCATTTCATATAAATTCTTCAGCGCGTGAAGTTTATATGGTTAGTTTATTTTTGTAGTTCAGAATGTTGGTGCATTCTTAAAGAATTTGTGGATTTATTATTTTGGATTAACAGTGATATGGGTTTATTATGTTTTGTCATTAAGATTAAGATTAATGATAGTGGCGTTTTTGTCTGTGTATTTTTATTTTTATTTGTCTGTAATTTTTGGTTTTGTTTTCGTTTCTTCTTCTCAAATATTTTCTTGTGATCGATTTGTGTTTAAAAATGACTTCATAAAATTCTTTTAATATATTCATTCACCCTTTAACATCAATATATATATTAATATAAAATATATATATAACGCGACAATGGGGGCTCGTCCGGGATAGTTGGAGTCACAATCACTTTTTAAGTCGTGTTACCACTGGTGGTGATGATATTTACTACATTGTACATGTAAATTATCATTGTATCATTCATTTGTTCAACGCGGGAGGTTGGAGGGAGCCGCTCTTACAAATGGGCGGACTTATGGACTACCCTACCAACCAATGTAACATCAGCTTCCCACGTCGATCATAAGTTACCAGTTATATTTACAGATATAATTAGGTTGCATATTTATAACCTTATGCAAACGACTCCCAGTACGTGTTGTCAATCAAATGTTCAGCAGTAATTTCGGGTATTACATGCTGTAAAAGAATAGGCAGAACGGTGGTCTATTTTATTATCTCAGTCTTAACCGATTGAGTGTTTGAAGCTAATATTGGAATCCTATAGTATTTGTTGTTATAGTGAATCCGGAGACACGAGGACCTGTGTCAATATTAGAAGGAGAGAGATAACAAGTTATAATTTAGTATAAAGACTAAATACTTGTTGACCTACTAGTCACCTTTGAAGGTAAGGTAAATGTTCTATGTTCAACGGACCGAACAGTAGACAGACAGTAGCGTCGCGCTTAATAGATCAGTGATAAACGGAATAATCACACAGGATCATTAAGTCAGTTTTGTAGCCTAACATTTCTGTTCGCCGAAGTAAGAGCGACATAGAAAATTAGAAGAATACTCGTAGTGAGAGAGTATTAGCAGAAGGGTCTAGTAAACTCATCCGCCACAAAGGAACGGACCGCGAGTTATACTAGAGTGTATTTTTTAATTTATAAATATACACACAGTAAATCCCTGAGACACAGGTGTATCATCCAGGGTGGATTGTATCTATGTGGCAATCAAATAAGGCCACGTACAGTTGATCTTATTAGGCGAATCAAGGTAAAGGTAGCAGGATAACTTTTGTGAATTTGATAAGTTTAGCTACTGGATTCGAGCCTAGACAGTGACACGTTATCACAATTCTAATTACATTACAGAATGAATTAGAATCTTTGAGTTCGAAGTAGAACTGGTGTTAACAAGAGGGTGCCATTGCCGGATACACAAAACTCTTCTTTTCAAGTTCTTGGTTTTATGCTGTTAATACGCGAATAGCAAATAACAGAATTTGCGGTAAAAGCGTATAGTTATAACGAATCCATTGGGGTTGTTCGAAGATATTTCAAAGAGTTGCCATTTTGTATTTTTTTTCCTCCTCGGGAAAATAACGTCATTGACGTGACGTAATCGGCGTGACGAAATCGGAACTTTTCGAACGCTAATTTATTCTTTCCTGTCGTATTACATTTTTGGAATTCGTAAATGACGACTCGTGCTCAAGCGAAAGCAATGGAAGCCAACGATCCTTTCCTAAAGTTTAAGGCCGAAGGAGAAGCGTTGGGGTTGTCGGGTCCAGATCTTGTCAATTACGTCAAGGAAGAGAAAACGCGTTTAGCTCAAGCTGAAGCTGAAGAAAGAAAGCGTCACGCTGAAGCTGAAGAAAGAAAGCGACAAGCTGAAGCTGAAGCTGAAGAAAGAAAGCGTCAAGCTGAAGCTGAAGAAAGAAAGCGACAAGCTGAAGTTGAAGCTGAAGAAAGAAAGCGTCAAGCTGAAGCTGAAGAAAGAAAGCGACAAGCTGAAGTTGAAGCTGAAGAAAGGAAGCGTCAAGCTGAAATCGATGAAAGGAAACATAAAGCAACATTGGAATATGAATTAGAACTCGAACGAATTCGTCACGTGAACAGTGACAACACCAACGACAATGCTGCCGATCCGTCGGATTCTCGTTCATCGCAGTTTTATCAGGAAAAACTGAAGATAAAACTACCTTTTCTGGAAGACAAAGATGATCTGGAAGATTATCTACGCACATTTGAGAGAACGGCTAAGATTCAAGAATGGCCAATTAATCAATGGGCTCCTCGCCTAGGCACCTTGCTAAAAGGGAAAGCGAGGGAAGTCTACTCTATGTTGAGTGATGCTGATGCCGGCGACTACGGAACATTGCGGCGATCATTATTGTTCCGATTCCAGCTGACGGCTGAAGAATATCGAAAAAAATTTCGAGAGGCCAGAAGACAGCAAGGAGAATCAACACAAGAGTACGCTACCAAGTTAGATCTCTGGTTATCCAGATGGCAGGAACTTGCAGGGAAAGACAACACATATGACGATCTGCGTGATTTGATACTGCAAGAAAAGTTTCTTAGTGGGATACCGTTTGATCAAGCGCGTTTTGTCAGAGAAAAGGAGCCGGAAACGATGGGCGATGCAATAAGATTTGCTTTAACCTACGAATCAGCAAAGCAAGCCACTATGTCTGATCATGAAAGACCCAGGAATAGATTCGGAGATAGACTCAAGCATAGTAAAAGGAAAGAAGATGAGGAAGGAGATAAAAAGAAGGTGGAGGTAACGCAGAAGCAGCTCCACAACGTCAGGACAAGGAGGCCTGAAGTAACCTGCTATACTTGTAACCAGCAAGGTCATGTGGCGAGACAATGCCCAAAAGGAGGGAAAGAAAATAAAGCAGCCGCCGCAATAGCTGGAAGTATGAGGCCGGAGGATGTACAGAGTCACGGCAAGCTCTGTTCATTATGTACGGCGATACCGTTCTCGCCGGAGTGCCAAGTAGAAGTAGAAGGAAAGCAAGCGACGGCATTGCGCGACACTGGAGCGTCGATCACCATCGTCGATTCCAGTCTCGTACCCGAGCGATGTTTGTCAGGAGAGACCATTGAGATAGTAATGGCCTCGTCGCCTGCGAAGTTATCACTACCAATTGCGACGGTACACATGAACACACCATTCTTTGAAGGGAAGACTGTTGTGGCCGTTATGAAGCAGCCGGTAGAGCAAGTTCTTGTAGGGAACTACCGTAAGTCTGAGGATGGGAACCTGACGCCTGTTCCAGTTTACGCAATTCGAGAAGTATGCGCAGCAATGCAAACTAGAGCTTCTGTGGGGAAAACAGATAGAACATTGAAAACATCCAATTCTCTGCTCGGGGATGTCACTCCAGTGGAGTTGGGACAAGCTCAGAAGGAGGATCCAACCCTGGAGAAAGCAAGAAAGCTAGCTGACAGTGAGACCAAGCATGGGAAAGGAGGGCGCAAATCAACTTCTAAAACCACCTACAGCTGGAGAAAGGGAATTTTGTACCGTACTTTTCTCCAAAACGGTAAAGAGACCAAACAAATTGTTGTCCCAAAGAAATATCGCAACGAAGTGTTACGATTGGCCCATGACACGCCGATGTCAGGACACCTGGGTGTAACCAAAACCAGGAAGAGAATCTGGAACGATTTCGTATGGCCCGGAATCTGCGGAGACATCAGACGCTATTGCGCGTCATGTGACATATGCCAGAGGACGTCACCGAAGGGTCAAGTTCGGAAACTGCCTTTGGGCAAGATGCCAATAATCCACACACCTTTTGATCGTGTGGCGGTGGATATCATCGGACCTATCTTACCAGCGTCCGACAGGGGGCACCGCTATATAATCACCATGGTGGACTATGCTACACGCTACGTCGAAGCCAAACCATTAAAATCCATCAAAGCCGAAGATGTGGCCGAATCATTGTGGGAAATGTGGACTCGCTTAGGTATTCCGAGAGAGATTCTGACAGACAACGGATCTCAATTTGTAGGATCCCTAGCTGACGAAGTGAACAGGCTATTGAGTGTGAAAGGCCTGAGGACCACACCAAGACACGCACAATGCAACGGGTTGGTGGAACGTTTCAATGGTACCATCAAAAGTATGCTGAAACATCTTTGTCAAGAACAACCAAAAGAATGGGACAGGTTTATTCCTGCACTTCTGTTTGCTATCAGAGAAGTACCGCAAGAATCACTACAATTCTCTCCCTTTGAGCTTCTTTATGGACGAACTGTACGAGGACCGTTACAGATTCTGAAAGAGCTCTGGACACAGGAAGAACAGACGGAAGAAACTAGGACCACATTTCAGTATGTGATCGACCTCCGGAACAGAATTGAAGAAACCTGTAAAATCGCCAGAGAAAATCTTGGAAAAAGCGAGCGCTAAACACGCGAAACATTTCAACATGAAAGCAAAAGCACGAAAATTCAACGTTGGAGATAAAGTTCTCATGCTTGTTTCTGATAAAGCCAACAAACTGCAGATGCTATGGAAAGGTCCGTATGTTGTCACTGACCGCATCAATGAATGTGACTACAAGATTGCAGTAGGAGACAATGAGAAAATCTACCATGCTAATGCACTGAAACTGTACGTTGAAAGAGAAAAGCAAGTGGAAACTCATATCGTCGCCGTTGTGATGATCGACGAACATGAACAGAAAGATACTACTGGAACAAAAGATAGCATACCTGTGATTCAGCTGGAAAATACCCAAGGACCAGCAGATGTTCATTTGTCCGACAAACTGACAAAAAAGCAAAGAACAGAGCTTACAGAAATCTGCGACCGCAAGAAGTCTGTATTGACAGATTTGCCGGGGAAAACATCGTTGCAAGAATGTAATATCCCAATGGAACAGGATCGAGCTATATTTGTTCGACAGTACCCTCTGCCATATTCTAAGATAAAAGCAATCGGAGAAGAGGTTGAAGCAATGTTGAAAATGAACGTCATCGAACAAGCAGCATCACCATACAGCGCACCTGTAGTACTTGTACAAAAGAAGGACGGCAACAACCGATTCTGTATTGACTACAGGAAATTGAATCAAGCCACGAGATTCGATGCTGAGCCAATGCCTAACATCGATGAGCTATTTGCCAAGTTGAGCAAGAAGAAATATTTTTCTAAGATAGACCTCGCAAAAGGATACTGGCAAATCCCTATGAAGACAGAGGACAAAGAGAAAACCGCTTTCACTACACCGCAAGGTCAATTTCAATGGACTGTTATGCCATTTGGGTTGAAGAACGCTGGGGCTGTTTTCACACGCATGATGAGGAAACTTTTGAAACCGCTGAACGAAGACGCAGTCAGTAATTTCATTGATGACGTCATGGTAGCAACTGAGACGTGGGAGGAGCACGTGCAAGTCCTCAAAGCAACGTTGGATAGATTACATGAGTGCAATCTGACAGCAAAACCTTCCAAGTGTTATTTTGGATTTGAGAGCCTGTCATTTCTAGGACACATAGTTGGTCAAGGTACAATTCAACCAGAAGAGGACAAGGTTGAAAAGATCAGAAACGCGCAACCACCGAAGACGAAGAAAGACTTGCGCGCTTTCTTGGGTCTAGCAGGGTATTATCGGAAGTTCGTGCCGAACTTCGCTACGCTCGCACTGCCGCTAACTGAGAAGACGAAAAAAGGACACCCTGAACACGTTCAGTGGGACGACAAATGCGAAGAAGCATTCACGTCACTCAAGCGAGAGTTGTGCAAGAAGCCAGTCATCTGTCTCCCTGATCCAGAGAAACAGTACGTCCTGAGGACGGACGCATCAGACAGAGGCATTGGCGCTATCCTGATGCAAGACCATGGTGATGGTTTACAACCAATCGCGTACGCCAGCAAGAAGCTGAGTGAAACTGAAGGCCGGTATGCCACGATCGAGAAGGAGTGCATGGCAATAGTATGGGGAATACGGAAGTTTGAACAATACCTGTTTGGAACAAAGTTTGTTATTGAAACAGATCACCAGCCTCTACAATATCTGCAAAAAGCAAGGACAGAAAACGGACGGCTGATGAGATGGGCCATACAACTCCAACAGTACAACTTCTCTGTACGTGTCATTCCAGGCAAAGACAATATCGGGGCAGATTATCTCAGCCGCTCGATGTAAGTGTAAGGAAAAATTGCATTCTTGATTTTTCACTTAAGCGGGGGGATATTGTCGCGATACAAGCGCCTACTCTACGCATCCTCGATAATCTGCTATAAGTCCAGACAATGTGTCATAGACAGTACGTCATAGACAGTGACGATAATAATATTGTTTTCGGAATGACGCAGTATGCGACATTGTTTTTATTTAGTGTAGTTCAATTTTAGATTATTGTTACCATAGACAATTTGTGTACTATCCTTTCGATTGGCTGGATGTGGGAAATATCGTTAAGAAAAACCATTCGAGCGACCATCTTGGAGGGCAAGGAACGTATGTTTACGCCAGACCACTATTTCGGATTACTGAGGTCATAAAGTTGGTTCGAAAAGCTCGTCTCACCCTAAACAACACGTGTCGTAGACACCACAAACGAATCCTGAGCTGGTAAGTTACGATTCGATGTGTGAAGCTGGGGAATGGGTAGTCTTGTGCTTGTGTCCATTGCGCCATGCGAATCATTCATCGTCCTTCATCAAGGTGATTCGTTATTATTCTTCAATGTATGCAAATTGTATGATAATAGTTATTTTAACATGTTGTTCTCATTTCATATAAATTCTTCAGCGCGTGAAGTTTATATGGTGATAGTTAATTTAACATGTTTAGCTTAGTTCATAAAGAATGTTGGTGCATTCTTAAACATTGGAACAGTGTGGATGAACAGCGAGGAAAGAACATTATTATGTTTTGAGAATAAGATACAATAACCCGTGAATATGCAGGGTTCTTATTCAGACAACGTCAACGGCGTTCCTCGCTGGTCATTCAACAGGATACAGATTGTGTATTTAGTCCCTGTTAATTTGTCTGTGCGCAGGGAAAGGATTTTTGTTTTTGCTTCCTTCTTCATAATATTTTCGACTGTCGGATTCCTGATATGATCGTTTAACCTACTTCCACCCTCAACGCTTATTCTTCTGATGACATGGAGCTCGTCATATCCCTGACGTCCATGTGAAGCCAGCTGGACGATAATCCTTTTGGTCAAACGTGAGGACAGAATTAAGTTAAACAAAAGAGACAATTCTTCTTCTCCATCAGGGAATCCACGTCAGATAAGTGACAATTTTAATCAACAGTGAAATTCTTTAGAACCATGATTTCACGGGTTTTTGTATCACATCATATGAAATAAATATCATCAACCATCAACCAGTGGTATTCTTTTTTAGTTGTAAAAAAACAAACAGGACGAATGAATAGCCAGTAATTTCTTTTATTCTTTATTTTCTATTTCTCAACATTATTTTCTTGTTTCTTATCGATTTTAGGCATAGTAAAAAGAGGAAATTGATTCTATTCATATAAAATTCTTTTAATATATTCATTCACCCTTTAACATCAATATATATATTAATATAAAATATATATATAACGCGACAGATTACCCTATTGGAAGTATTCGTTGGGAGAGCGGTGGAGTAGGGTCAACGAGTGCGATTACATTCGAACCATGTGGGTGAGTGAAATGGTGTATTTTCCTTACTGTGGCCAGAAACCCTAGTGCTGGCTGTTTGGGGTGTTGTACGATAGTTGTGTGTGAGGCTAGGGAAGGATGAGGATGGTTGCACTGAGGAGAGGCAGAAGGAAGGAAGAGTGCGACTGAAGGAGGGAGAATGAGGTAAGAGAATGAAGGGGAGGATGAAGGTAAGGATGGAAGTGGTTGCTGTTGTTGTTGTGGTTGCTTGAGATAAATAATGTGTTGATGTTTACATGTATTCATTTGCAGCATTGCTCATTTCATGCATTCATAATTTCATTGAGTTTCATGAATTATGTGTTTGTTTACTAGTGACAATAACAGTAGCTAAAGAGGATAAGTGAGTGAATCAAGGAAGGGGAGCGGACAGCAGTTGCGTCCCTTCAAGCATCTAAAGCTAGTTGAGTATAAGAGGGGGGAGAGTGTGATTGGAGGGGAGGGGGACAGAATCAGGTGGACATGATATTAACGATGCAACAAGCATGTTGCAGGTTCGACAATTCGTCAGTTCGTCAACTGGTTAACGTGGATCAACGTTGACCAACGTCGTGCGACAACGACGACGGCACTTGGTCGGGTGGACTGAACATTATCATCACCATCCGTAACGTTTACGTCCGCATCATTGTCTACACGTCTTTCCCATTGGCTTCATCATCATCATTCCTCAACCCCACCTTTCCTGTGGTGGTTGTGACGTGGGTGGACGGGACCTGGCCTCGACGTCGCGGTGTGGCTGACTGGAGGAGTCCAGCTGTGTGACGTCAACGGTGGCAGGGCTGCCGCGACTACTGCGTCACCATCGTCATTTCATCACCATCGTCAGCGGCGAGTGGGGGCGGCAACGCCACCACGTGTGGTCATCATCAGCACCGGTCCGACAACAGCTACAAGAAGGGGGTGGATACCTTTACAGGGACTTCGACAGGGACTTCATTCCGCCAGGTTGGCTCTTTCCTTGTTGTCCCTCTCCTAACACTTGAACCCCCCTCTTGTTTGTTTATGTGCAACGGACATTTGCTATGCACAGTTCGATACATAGACGTGGTTAAATAGCAACCCTCGATCATCCTGACATACCATTCCATTGTTTCATTGAACCATTGATTGTTTCATCATCATTTTCTTCTTTTTATGTGTAAATGTTGTAGGTGTATGAGTGTGTGGCTTGAATGAATAAATAGTTTGAAAGTTGTATATATAATTGTTGTGTTTTCATCCCTTCACGTCTGCGGGAAATCGCCATTCTGTCTGGGTTGTCTGCGTGCGTAAGTTGTTTGTTTGTGACGTCTGCTTAGAGGGAGTCGTGGCGGTGACAAAGACAGAGAGAAAGACACAGAGAAAAAGAAACATAGGGAAAGACACAGAGAGAAAGACAAAAAGAGAGAGAGAGAAACATTGAGAAAGACAGAGAGAGCAAGGCAAAGAAATAAACCAGAGAAAGACAGAGAGAAAGACAAAGAGAGAAAGACTCAGAAAGAAAGACACAGAGAGAAGGAAAGAGAAAGTAAGAGAGAGAAAGAAATAGAGCAAAGTCATATAAAGAAAGACAAAGAGAGAGACAAATTGAGAAAGACAGAGAGAGCAAGGCAAAGATATAAACGAGAGAAAGACAGAGAAAGATAAAGAATGAAAAACACAGAGAGAACGACAGAGAAAATAAGAGATAGAAAGACAGAGCGAAAGACAAAGAGAGAAAGACAAAAAGAGAAAGACTAAGTGTTGGAGGTGGGTGGGAGCAAGTGAACGAAAAAGAGGGGGAAAAAAGAGAGAAAGAGAGAGAGAAAAAGAGAAAAAAGGAGAAAGATGAAATAGAGAAAGAGGGAGTGAAAGTGAGAGAGATGAAATAAATAAAGAGGGAGAGAAAGTGAGAGATAGATGAAAGAGAGAGAGAAAGGGAGAAAAAGTGAGAGAGATGAAATAGAGAAAGAGGGAGAGAAAGTGAGAGATAGATGAAAGAGAGAGAGAGAAAGGGAGGAAAAGTGAGAAAGATGAAATAGAGAAAGAGGGAGTGAAAGTGAGAGAGAGAGATGAAAGAGAGAGAAAGTGAGAGAAATGAAATAGAGAGAAAGGGAGAGAGAAATGAAATAAAAAGTGAGTGTTACGTTGAAACGCGAACGAAAGTATGCCGGAAGCGTGTACGATAGATCTAATCGTTTCGATTTGCAAAGTATTCAATAATAGAGTTTATTTACCTTTGATTTGAGTTTGCATTGTTGTTAGGAAAGGCTTTGTATAACGTTGATAATTTCCGTTAGTCGATATTGTTGTAGAATCTTCTGGATCGGCATGTTTATCATCGATCGAAGATTCGGGATAATTGTAGAAATTTGAAGGAACGATCCGGAAGGAGAAGAAATGTGTAATGACGTAAGTCAGTGATGACGATCTTTAGTTCGATTGGTGGCAGTACGTCATTTCTACCGTATTCGAAATCTTTCCGGAAAAGAGAGAGGTTATTTAATCGTGTGCCGAGATTGTTGTTGAGACAGTAAAGTTGTTGATAGTGATCTGGAGAGTTGCTGTGAAAGTTGTTGAGTTGAATTGAGAATTGTATGCAGTTGTTGATGTGTGCTGAATAAAAGCGGAAAACTTCATACGTGGACTTTGTGACTTGTATGCTGTTTGAGCAGGCTGTGTGAATAAACGAATCTGAGTTACACCCTATCAGGAATTCAAGCATCGGGGCTGAATCAGATACTGATAGAAAACACCATCATCAAACTGAGTGTAACAGTGAGAGAGAGATGAAATAGAGAGAAAGGAATAGGAAGTGAGAGAGAGATTAAATAGAGAGAAAAAGAGAGAGAGATGAAACAGAGAGAGAGAGAGAGAGGGGGAGAAAGTGAGAGAGAAATGAAATAGAAAATGAGAGAGATGAAATAGTGAGAAATGAAATAGAAAGTGAGAAAGAAATGGAATAGAAAGTTTGAGAGAGATGAAATAGAGAGATATGAAATAGAAAGTGAGAGAGAAATGGAATAGAAAGTGAGAGAGATGAAATAGAGATAAATGAAATAGAAAGTGAGAAAGAAATGGAATAGAAAGTTTGAGAGAGATGAAATAGAGAGATATGAAATAGAAAGTGAGAGAGAAATGGAATAGAAAGTGAGAGAGATGAAATAGAGAGAAATGAAATAGAAAGTGAGAGAGATATTAAATAAAGAGAAAGTGATATAGAAATGAAATGGAGAGAAAGTGAAAGAGAGATGGAATAGAGAGAAAGTGAGAGAGAGAGAGATGAAATAGAGGGAAAGGGAATGTGAGAGAGAGATTAAATAGAGAGAAAGTGAGAGAGAGATGAAAGAGAGAGAGAGAGAGGGAAAGTGAGAGAGATGAAAGAGAGAGAGAGAGGGAAAGAGAGAGATGAAATAGAGAGAAAGAAAGAGAAAGTGAGAGAGAGATGAAATAGAGAAAGAGAGGGAGACAAAGTGAGAAAGATGAAAGAGAGAGAGAGAGGGAGAGAAGTGAGAGAGAGATGAAAGAGGGAGAGAGAGAAAGTGAGAGAGAGGAAATAGAGAGAGAGGGAGAGAAAGTAGGAGAGAGATGAAAGAGAGAGAGGGAGAGAGATGAAAGAAAGAGAGAGAGAACGGGAGAGAAAGTGGGAGACAGATGAAATAAAGACAGATGAAAGGGAGATAGGGAGAGAAAGGGGTGGCGACAAAATGAGAGAGAGAGAGAGAGAGGGGGGGGGGAGGGGCATTCTGGATCTCGGAAAAAAGCTGAGGTGGGGGTGGGAGACGCTGAAGAGGGGAAGTGTGGCGGTGGGGGGTGGGGAAGAAAAAGAAAGAAATTGAAGAGAAAGGAAAAAATTTTAAGCTTACTTATTTATATTTGATGTCCGGTGAACAATGATTTTTGCATTCGTCAATTGATTCCTTGTCCTCATAGAACCCGTCGCAGAGAACTTTGCACTCGGACTCGTTCAACATATGCGTCGTCGGCTCTTCGCATGATCAACACACACCAGAAATAATGTAAACACACACACACACACACACACACACACACACACACACACATACACACACGCACGCACGCACGCACAAGTCTGTATTCATGGGAAATTGTGGTTTTAGACGAAATGTTGTCATCAGAAAGCGTTTCGGTTTTTTGTTTTAAACACAAAGGTCGCAAAATTCAAATAAAAATGTAAGAATTCGATTTAAAAAAATGTATCTTTTCATAAAAAAAAGTTGACCTACTCCGTCTTCTAACCCTAACCCTTACCCTAACCCTTTTACTTCAAATTTGTCTAGAAAACAGTCCGTCCCGGACAAAGTACTGGAATGTACTTAAAACAGTCCCATGCACGTAGAAAAGAGTGGGGCGCGGGGAAAAGTGGAGCGTTAGCTAAAAGCCCCATTTTGTGCATAAAAAGGCAAGTTTAGCACCCCATAACTCAATGAATTAACACCCCCTTCCACCTTCCAAACACACACGTTCACACGCACATATGGAACTTTGGAACTTTGCGAAACACATTATAATGATTACGTTTGAATTGGGCAATGAAGGAACGGTAAAAAAAAAGGGATGTCCTATTATCCTTTAAGACTGTGTGCATGCATCAGAAGAGATAATGAAATCAATCTCCGACTTCTCCTATTGTGAATACATAAATTAAATAACTCTTCATGTCTCGGGATATCTAAGTATCTCTGTGTTTGTACAGGTAATTTATGTGATCCTAGTCTGAATCCGTCAACATGGATGATTTACTCTCAATTTGTTTAGCCTCTGATCTCTCTCCTTTATTTTATTATGGTTTTTCAAAAGGACTTTCATAGTTCCTTATCTGACTGTTTTTACTGCGTTTACTTGCTCTTTTTATTTTGACGTTTACATTCATTTCAATGAGCCTTAAGAAAGTTGCTTTTAATTCTTTGTTTATAGTGAATTGTGTACTGTGTACTGTGCTGGCTGTTTATGATTCTTACATTATGATTATTCACGACGTTTTAATTGTCCGTTGTATTGTACTTGCGTGGATTGTGGTGTGAGCCAAATGTGTTTAATGTAATGCTGTTGGAGCTTCCTGCGAGGAACAAGTGTGCACTTAAAATAAGGAATGAAAGTATTATTTATTAAATTATTTTTCTTCATTACTAGTGTTAACTGGATAAAATAATATCTCAAAGCAGAAGTGATCCTTATACATTCGGTAAACGATACAAGCAGTACTTTCATGTAAACTATGTTGCCAGGTCTTTAACAAATGGACTTTTGAATGCTGTTTAATCCTCTCTTTCAAAGTTTCTATGGAACAGGTGCAACCAATTTCCCAAAAAAAGAAAGTCACAGATAATTTAACAAGGTGTCAGCATGATCAAGGGCTGACAGTTCATATACAGTATTATCGTACAATGAGTGGCTTAAACGTAGCATAAGCACTGATTTCTTATGGGAACCTTTTTCACAAAAATACAATACCTGTATAAAAAACAAAGTTGGCTGCACTTTGCATCAAAAGATAATGGGATGTGGCTAAACTCGCCTAAAACCATGCATGCAGGTTAAAATGTAATCGCATTGTCAAGAATTTCGGTGGAACTTGGTAGCATATTATTCGTTTTCTCACAGTCCCACACTTGATATCCATAAAACAATACAGGTTTAATATATTTTACGGACGATAGTTTCTTGCATGAAATGCACCTCACCGCTCTGCTCAGCTAAATGCCCACTGGTCATATTGTCAACAACTTTTAAAATTAAAGGTACTGTATCTGACTCAGTTGACCTTCTCCACTTTTTCCATTGAATATGGGAATTGTAAAGTGATCTATTTGCTTTCTATTTACAACAACAACAATATTTTATGTTTGTTATTTATACAACAATCAGTACAACTTATGTTAATCTGATGAATAAAAATTGATGCAACAACAACAACAACAACAACTATTTGCTTTCTCAGTAGTTGATGACATTGTTGGCAGTACACATGTAGTGTATTGCAATCAATTGTACTGAACCTGCCGCTGACCTCGCATACGGATAATTCAATTTACTATAGTGTAATACAATCAATTGCACTGAACCTGCCGTTGACTTCGCACTACTATCCTTACTACCACACATTAATACAGTACACACTGCGGCAAATTTCACACCGATATTCTTCAAAGTCCGCAATGGCCTGTCTTAACTGAAAGGTTCCTGCAGGCTCACAAATCATTTTTTAAAGGTTCTCAGAACCCGAACCTAGGTTCAGAAACCTTTTAGACAAACGAGCTGGCCCATGAGTTGAAATACCTGTACACCAAAACTCCAAAAATCGCTTTTTGGACGATCTTGAGATATTGAAATGGCTTCCAGCGTAAATACTGACCAACCGGCCTACAAGATATAATCAGGAACGTCTGGAAATACGAAATGATACAAACAAAGATAATACACATAAACTACGAAGTTTCAAATAAATAATAATGACGACATCACGATGACATCAATCCACATACACAAGTTTGTTTTAGGTTCAAGGCATCTGTACATTTCTAATTACATAGACGTATAAAAAAAAGACAGTTGACGTCACCATGATGACATCACTCGATTGGCTTAAGTTTAGTTTTGTAATAAGTAAGGTCTAAGTACATACCAAGTGCGAACCAAATCCCTCCCAGTAGTTTGGGAGAAAATGAGATTAGAAAACAACAAATGAGGATCTGCCCAGGATAACGTCACCCGATATTCATACATGGTGTCAAAGGGCAGGAATATTTATGTATGTTCTAACTACATGCCACGTTTCAAAGACACCAGTCTATAGTTTCAAAGACATCAGCCTATACTTTCAAAGACATCAGCCTATAGTTTCAAAAACATCAGCCTATAGTTTCAGAGACACCAGCCTATAGTTTCCGAAAATAAAATCGTGCATGGAGGAATGGACGGAAGGACGTACGCTCACATCCCAAAACAACAGTTAACTCACTTCACTAGGGAACCAACAGCAAGTTAAAAGCATATGTACCCTTTACTTATTTACAAAGCTTAATTACAACAATGATCACAATGGTGATGATGATGATGATGATGATGATGATGGTAATGATGATGATTATGGTGATGATGATGATGATGATGATGGTAATGATGATGATGATGATGATGATGATGATGATATGATGATAATGATGATGATGATGATGATGATGATGATGATGATGATGATGATGATGCTGACTATAGTAAAGGACATCAGCAACACCAACAACACAGCTGGTCGGAGCACAACCATGGTCACGTGTTGCTTGGATGTGTTGTGGCGGTTGATTTTTTTTCAGTTGTGGTGGTAGTATAATTGTTATTGCAGTGGTTGATGGCGATGTTGATGCTGTCTTTGCTGTGTTAAAGATGACTTGAAGGCAGTGATGATGAAGATGAAACACCTGTGTCCAACCTGCCCTCACAGACAACGTGTCAAAATGCAATCAGAGAAAAGGTGGACAGGGTGTCGTGTTGGTTGATGCTGGGAACGGTCGGCAGCTGCACGTCAACTGGTTTCTTGACTAGGCCCAAACTGAGATCTTCCCTATGAGATGATTGCCTTAAATACTTCAACTTACAAAGAGCTGTGAAGGTTAAAGCGGGTCTGATCCCAACAGCACAATGACAAAACACTTCTCAACTGGCTACTTGACGTACATGTAAACATTTGATCATTTGCTTAATTTGACATACATAATCATTATGTGTGTTGCTACTTGCGAAATGAAAGTTTAAAAACGTCATGGCCGATCATTCTCCATAAAATGGTCTGCTGTAATCAGCACATGGCTTAGCTGCCCTTGCAAAACGTCATAGTGAACACTACAGACACACACAGGTAAACACAGGCAATACTGATCTAGAGTATTTAACACACTCACTGCGTAAATAACAGCATCACATATCCTGCGGGTTTTTGGCTGTGATCTATCCACCATGGACAAACAAGCTTCAAACTTGCTAACTAGAATGCCTATCGGAGAACTTTCACCACAATAATAAGAACTTTATACATTCTTTGTAGGATTATCTTGTCTAGTACGATATATATATATACCTTTTTTTTTACACAAGAGAAATGTACCTCAATATGGATTAAACGTTTAATAAAATGTCATCAGGCTCACTATAATGTTTTCATCTTGCATTAAGAAGCTGGCGTGTCATCCTTAGTGCTAAATAGGTCAGTCAACGATCAGGCTAAGTGTGGCTCTGGCCCTTGCTGACCTGTTTCTGGCAAAAGGGTCGCGAGCCACTCTGCCCCAAAAGCCATGAGCGTACTATATTTATATATTTGGTTGCAATAGCGTTGACGAATTGGGTTATTGAGTCCATAGTTTAATTGCAGACACATGTAATCATGCTCTTTGTAAGAGAAGATTTAGATTATTTCCTCCTTTTTTTGTGTTTTCAGGTCAATATGATCAGAACAGGTGCTCAATGAAAATAGGATAGCTATAGTTGAGAGAGATAGAGAGAGACAGAGGGAAGAACAGATGGTAAGAGGCAAACAAAGAGAGAGACAAGCAGGCAAGTGACAGACAGTAGAAGAATAAGAAGAAGAAGGAGGAGAAGAAGAAGAAGAAGAAGAAGAAGAAGAAGAAGAAGATGATGAAGATGATAATGATGATGATGAAGAAGAAGTTATTTTTTGTTTTAAGGTCGATTTTACAATGCAGCAGAAAGAACGCTCTGGCTACAGATTTTCTCCAGGAAATCACTTGATGTACAGGCAGTTTTTAACGACTTCCAGCGGTCAACTAGGTGATGGAGATGTCATAATGAGGAGAAACACCCACAGCGATATGCATCTGTACTCTGCAATAAGCAATGGAAAGGTATCAGATGTAACACTGTTCAACAATTATTGCTGGTCAGTCACAAGGTTCACAAGGAACAGAACTAGGAGTGTCGAACGATTTGCGTACAATATAGGATATACTGTATAATGGAATTTTCAGATTGATAAATAATTTCACAACATGTCGCTGATGATAAATATGAATACAAATTCAGTGCCCGTGGTCCTGCTCACCATCAAAAGCAGAAGACGAATGGTCAGCCGGGGAGAACAAATGTTGTGTCGACTTATCTCGCATAACCCAATGGCCACTCCAAAGGTTTCTGCACAGCAGGAGCCACCCAAAGGCTAGTCTAACAAAAAATGTAAAATAGACAACCTCCAAGTTTGAACGAGTCACCTCCATTTTGCCACCAAAAAAACAGGTGAAAGCATTGTCCAAATAAAAGAAAGTCCGCGATTATTTAACAATATATGAACATGATCAAGCCCTGGCAGTTTATATACAGCATTATCATACAATGTTTGTCTTAAACGTAACATAAGCACTGATATCTTATGGGAACCTTTTTGAGAAAACAAATCTAGACAGTGCCTGTACCAAACACAAAGCAGATTGCACTTTGCATCAAGAGATAATGGGATACAGCCAAACTCGTTTAAAACCATGCCAGTAGGTTAAAATGTAGTCCCTTGCACTATATGCACCTCACAGCTCTGCTCAGCTAAATGCCCACTGGACATATTGCAAACCGCTATTACAACTTCTACAGATACTGTATCTGACTCTGTTAGCTGACTTTTCACGTTCTCCATTGAATATGGGAATTGAAAAGTGACCTCTTTCTCCGGGGTTCTCCATAAGATCGTCTGCTATAATCAGCACATGTCTTAGCTGCCCTTGGAAAACGTCATAGTTAGTGCGAAGTAGGTCAGTCAACGATCCGGCTAAGTATGGCATTGGCCCGAGCTGACCAGTCTCTGGCAAAAGGGTTGCGAGCCTCTCTGCCCCAAAAGCCATGTACGACCTATATGTACGTATCTTGTTACAATAGCTTTCAAGAGGAAAATCCTAGTTTAATTGCAGTCACATGTAATTACGCCCTTTGTGAAAGAAGATTTAGATTGTGTCCTCTTCTTCTTGTGTTTTCAGGTCAATACTTCATGATGAAAACAGATGGTGAAAGGAGAGTTAGAGGGGAGAGAGAGAGAGAGAGAGAGAGAGAAAGAGAGAGCTAGACAGACAGAGAGACAGAGGGAAGAACAGATGGACAGAGGCTAGACAAACAAGCAGGCAGAGAGACAGACAGATAGAAGAAGAAGAAGAAGAAGAAGAAGAAGAAGAAGAAGAAGAAGAAGAAGAAGTTCTTTCTTAATTTATTTTTCAAGGTCGATGTTTAATGTAGCAGAAAGACCGCTCTGGCTACAGATTTTCTCCAGGACATCACGTGATGTACAAACAGTTTTGAACTTGACTTACAGCGGTCAACTAGGTGATGGTGATGTCATAATGAGGAGAAACACCCACAGCGATAGGCGTCTGTACTCTGCAATAAGCAATGGAAAGGTATCAAATGCAACAATTTTTGCTGGCCAGTCACAAGTTTCACAAGGAATAGAACTATGAATGTTGAATGATTTGTGTTCAATGTAGGCTATATAGTTTAATTTTCAGATTGATAAATATTTTGACAACGCGTCGCTGAAGATAAGTATGAATACAAATTCAGTGCCTGTTGTCTACTCAGACTGCTGTGAGGCTGGATATATGGACTGGCAAAGTGGCAAAATGAAAGAAATGGAGAGAGAGAGATAAGATAAGATAAGATAAGATAAGATAACAATTTTATTTTGCAAGGGTAAAAGAGTAAGCGCTGGGTTATTTATTTCATTTTACGTCTTTACACAATTTGTGATTTTAGACGGTCTTTCACTCACTCATTCGTTACCTTACAGACACACATGCCCACAAAGACACTCACATAAACATACAACCACGCATGGACAAGTATATATTGGTATAGTGATAATATATAATAATAATAATAATAATAATAATAATAATAATAATAATAATAATAATAATAATAAAAATAAGAAGAAGAAGAAGAAGAAGAAGAAATATATACATAAATGCACACATATACATACATATATATACACACATATATATCAATATATACACATATACACACAAATATACATATATATATATATATATATATATATATATATATATATATATATATATATACATATATATACATACATACACATATTACACACACACACACACACACACACATATATATAGGTTGCTGTGCGGTGCTAGCCATTTGGAGAGAATTTATATTAAATTTATATATATATATATATATATAATATATATATATATATATATATATATATATATATATATATATATATATATATATATATATATAAGTAGAAATCCACCCATGGGGCGACCACTGTAAAAAGGGCCCTTAGGGTGACCAGACCTATGTCCTACACTATTGTTAGCTCATTCATGATTCTTTCCAGTTAAACTTTGCTTTATACTACAATTGTACTGCTCATACAAGAAGGTTAGGAAATGTGTATTCCCAGACATAGCTTTCTTTGGTGGTCGCCCTAAGGATTTTAATGCTCCCGCAGCCCTTAGGGTGACCGATCCATAGGGCGACCGATCCATAGGGCGACCGCATGATGTCTGTAAAAAGGGACCATGGGGTGACCAGTGCTATCAAACATCTGGATGAAGAAAAGAAATGACGATACATAGAATTACATTTAATATGACACCCTAGTTGCATCAGGGTGCAATTATATGCAATAGGATTACTGTTACTGTGCATAACCTGCACTGTTATGAGCTAATTAGTCAATTTTGGTTTTCAACATGGAAACAACGGATAGATCTAGCCAGTAGTGAAAGGTTGTTTCTGGTGTACCCGGAAACCCTGAAATACCACAGTCCTAATGACGAGACGACGATCAACAAGAAGAAGGAGGAATGTGGAAAAGGTGAATGAAGAGACAGAGGGAAAAGAAGAAGCAAGAGATGAAGAACCGATTTCGGTGAAGACGACCGCTGACTTTGAGGTCAACACAGATCCAGCTAGAGAAGGATTTCACAATCAAGCAGCGATAGTGAGTGATCTTAAATTTTGCGTATATAGCCTCCAAGAAGAGATCAACGCGCTGCGTTTGATGATTTTAGAGCAGTCCGATTTGATATAACAACTGCGTGAAGAGCGAATCGGAATTGCGGACTGAAGAAATCTAGAAAGTGAGCAGACGACGCGACCTTCAACTAGGTTGTCTTCCACTTCCTATGCTGCGGCAGTCAAATCTAGATACCCGCAGCAGATTCTGATCAGTCACTGAACACTGTGCAGCTGAAAAAAACCACAGCACAACTAAAGACGACAAACTATACATATAAGAACTAAATATTGCAGTAATGTGAATTGTACATGTAATTGCTAGCTCCCTTTCTTTGAGTCATGTAGGCCTAGGTCTATTATTTGAATGCAACTATACACGTGGACATTTGCCTGTCAGTTTTCAGTCCTTCTATGGATAACGTTGGCTTTGATTTACATGTATGTGTTGATTTGGCCAAATCCTTGATTGTTTCTCCTGTTGGACAGTTTCTTTGAGGTGGTTTGATTGTAAATTTAAATGTGTAGGCCTACATATGTGTGCTTGCTACCGCTGCGTGGTGAGGATCTTTCCTCTAACATAAGCTGTCACACTCATCATTGTGTAGTTTTAATAGATGTATGTGTGTGCGTGTGCATGTGCTAGCATGCACTGGTATGTGTGGTTTTATTGTCTTATCATTTCGATGGAAAAGACATAGGCAAATAAATAAAATATAAATATCAGCGAATTCTTGTTTCTCATTATTTGTTAATGTTTGATTGTACTAATCCCCTTCTAAAAGAACAGATTTTCCCTATTGCCACAGTATTTTAGGAATCTTCAAAATGTCTTAGGTGAAATCTGTCAAAATATTTCCTTACCGAACATTTAACCGTTTCTGAGATAAATAAATAAACAAAATGTCCACAAACTGCAATAGCCTCATTCCACGCGCTTCCATTAAAAATGAAATTGAGGTTTCAGCATGTTTTCCCATATAGACCAAAAAATTGACGGTCAATCTATGAAGCCTCCGTGGCTTAGTTGGTAAAACCTTCGCCTACCATGCAGGACGACCCAGTTTCAAACCTCACGCGGGACGTATTTTTTTTTTTTTTTAACTACAATATGGATATTTTTCTTTTTCATTTAGGCTTTTTACCTTTAATTTATAATTATTATAATTATAATTATTATTTATACACTAATAATAATAAATTATTGTTGTTATTATTATTATTATTATTATTATTATTATTATTATTATTATTATTATTATTATTATTATTATTATTATATCTTATATCAAATTTTCTTTTAAAACCTTTGTGTTTTTTATGATTTCTATTTGTATTATTCTATATTTAATAATAATAATAATAATAATAATAATAATAATAATAATTATTATTATTATTATTATTATTATTATTATTATTATTATTATTACCAAGGATCGGGATGGGGTGTACGTGTAGGTACAAGGGGGCTACGGGTAGGTTTAAAGGGGCATGGGTAGGCATAACGGGGATACGGGTGTATATATAAGGGGCTATGGTGATGGTCGATTCCTTTCATCCATACCTGCGAAACGATCAACGGGGAAGTATCATGGAGGGTACAGGTAGGTTACAAGGGGGGTACGGAAGGTCTCAAGGGGGTATGGGGAGGTATCAAGTGGGTTCGGGAGGTATCAAGGGGGTATGGTGAGGCATCATGGGGGGGGGGGGAGATATCAGAGGGGGTGGGTATGGTGAGGTATCAAGGGATATATGTGGAGGTATCATCGTCCAAATGAAACTCGCTCACAACAGTTGTCTCTCTGTCTACATTTTAAACAGCAACCTGTGTACCCTGGCTTGCCAGGGTACAAAAACCACTAGTAGAATATATAAAGATAACATCAGATTATACATGCCAAAATAAACATGTCATACATTGCATGAAACTAATTTCTTCAAACCAAGCACAACTCCAAATAGAGGCAGTACATACGAGAAAATAGAGAGAAGAAAGAATAGAAAAACTAAAGAGGGAGAAAAAGATATGAAATGAAAGAGAATGAAGGGGAGGGGAGAGTGAGAAATTGAGAAAAAAAAAGAGAGGAAGAAAAAGGAATAAAGAGGGAGAGAGAGGAAGGGAGAGAAAGGAAGAAAGAGAGGGAATTAAAGGTGGAAGGAGAGGGAGAGAAAGGAAGAGTTACGGGATACAGGATATGATGCTATTTACGTTACGCGTTTTTTTCCTCAAATCGCCTACAAAGCGCGGCGATATGTACTAACATACACGCTCACATGTTCCTCCCATTCTCACACACATCTATCACATGTAGTGTAACATTAGTTACAGAACGCATTAAACAAAATTCATAAAACAAGAGCAAACAATTGGAATAAAGTGAAACAATAGAATCCTTTATTTCCTATTTCAACTTCCATTATTATTACTTGTGCGGCAAACAGCCGAATCAAGACCACAACTTTGGTGAAAGAGGACTCGCCCCTGATAAAAGATCTGCTGAAACAACCCTAATGGTAACAACACTGCAGGCACTTCACTAGCCGGTCACTTTACAATAAAGGCATCCCATGCAGGGATGCTAAGGTTTTATTCTGATTTATCGAATCCCTGTTTCCAAAAACACAATGGAATATAAACAACATTATAAAGTATTATGAAAACACATACATATAAAATGTCTACATTGCTAAATATTAATACCATAGAAAGTCATAATGACCATTTGGCAGAAAGCGTTCACTATTCCCAAGCTGATCCAACAGACCTCACACACAAATTATATTACATTACATGATTATTGCTTTAGGTCCAGTGGACTCTTCCGAGCCAAATCAGGACAGGACATACCCTGATCTGCATAAAAGATCTGCCGAAACAACCCTAGTGGTAAAATTGAAAGCTCTCCACCAGACAGTCAATTTACAATAAAGACATCTCACGCATGGGACACTGAGGCTGTACTCTAATTTATCGAATCCCCGTTTACAAAAACAAAATAGAATACAAACATCATTATAAATTATCAACAAAACACATACATATAAAATGGCTACATTGCTAAATAATAACATCATAGGAAGCCCTAGTGACCACCTGGCAGAAAGCGTTCAATATTCCCAAGCTGATCCAACATCACATTACATTATTTGTTACTTTAGGTCCAGCGGACTCTTCCGAGCCAAATCAGGACCGGACAACCCCCAATCCGCATAAAAGATCTGCCGAAACAACCCTATTGGGAAAATCGAAAGCTCTCCACCAGCCAGTCACTTTACACTAAAGACATCCCACGCAGGGGACGGCTGAGTTTTCACCCCAACTTATCGAACCCCTGTTTACAAAAACAAAATAGAATACAAACATAAAATTATCAACAAAACACATACATATAAAATGCCTACATTGCTAAATAATAACATCATTGGAAGCCCTAGTGACCACCTGGCAGAAAGCGTCCAATACTCACAAGCTGATCCAACAGACCTCATACACAAACAAGGAGTCTTGTCCCAGAAGAGTTTTCAAGAAAAAGGGTAGGAGACTGGTCTAGTGAAGAAGACGATAGTATAGCAGATTGATAGAACAGAGCAGGAATGAGAAATACAGCGACAGTGGGAATTTAAAGCACTAAATTTAGCACCTGTGTTAATCAATGTAACATAACATAGAATATATTACATATGAAAATAAATACATGCCAAAATAAGCAGTCATACACTGCATGAAAATAATTTCTTTAAACCAAGCAAACTTTTACATGAAAGGGCTCAACCTAAAAACATTATCCTTAGAGCATTGTTAACACAAAGTGTTTCTAAATTTACAACTCATAGGTAAAGTTTAAATACTATATTAATGTTTTTTTGTTCAATCCACATAGTCCACAGTAATTAAATTCAGATCAAGCATTCTATATAAAATGTTATTTCTCTATACATCAATGACCCCCACCCCGCGCCCCCCCCCCAAAAAAAAAAATTTATTCAATAGTACCGTTCAATGAGACTTATTTCTGCACATTTCATTCTAAGCACCATTTGAAATCTTCAATAGTTCATGAATACAAGCAAAACACAGTCGCAAACCATTCAAATTATTTTAATCCCAGATGGAACAATTCACCTACATTTCAGAAAGACTGCACATTTTACAGCCTAACCACCATTTCAAATATATTCAAAACACACAACTAAAATATCATCTAAAAGCCACACACAACCACAATATCCAAACAGATTAGTGAGTTTTTCATTGCTTACAGGGTCCAGCGGACTGCAAAGAGCCGAATCAGGACCACAAAATCAAGACGACAACTTGGCTGAAAGAGGACTCGCCCCTGATCTGCATAAAAGATCAGCCAAAACAACCCTAGTGGTAGTAACACTGAAGGCACTCCACCAGCCAGTCATTTTTCAATAAAGAAATCCCACGCAGGGACGCTGAGGCTATACTCTAATTTATCGTTGATTGATTGATTGTTGCTTTAGGTCCAGCGGACTCTTCCGAGCCAAATCAGGACCGGACAACCTCCGATCCGCATAAAAGATCTGCTGAAACAACCCTAGTGGGAAAACTGAATGCCCTCCACCGGCCAGTCACTTTACAATAAAGACATCCCACGCAGGGGACGGTTGAGGCTTTACCCCAACTAATCGAACCCCCGGTTACAAAAACAAAATAGAATACAAACATCACCATAAATTATCAACAAAACACATACATATAAAATGCCTATATTGCTAAATAATAACATCATAGGAAGCCCTAGTGACCACCCGGCAGAAAGCGTCCAATATTCCCAAGCTGATCCAACAGACCTCATACACAAACAAGGAGTCTTGTCCAGGAAGAGTTTTCAAGAAAAAAAGGTAGGTCACTGATCTAGCGAAGAAGAAGATAGTATAGAAGATTGATAGGACAGAGCAGGAATGAGAAAGAGCAAATGAGAAAGACAGCGACAGTGGGAATTTAAAGCACTACATTTCCAGAAAGTGGGGATACTACTTATACTGAAACCCCCGGTACTCCAACGGGTGTACTGTTGCCGCAGTGAATCGGTCATGCCTATAAAGGAAAGACAGGTTTTCAACTGGGGCTTTCACTTTTCCCTTTATAGGTTAGAACAATCTACAGTGGCAAGATTGCTCATGACCCCAAGGTTTTCTTTTCTTCGGTAAATGCGTTGTCATTCGTTGTACGCGTGTTTAGCGTATACACATCAGTGTTCATTACCACCCTCTAAACACTATATAATACACATCAGTGTTCAACAACACCTTGTAAACACTATATACACATCAGTGTTAATTACAACCCTGTAAACACCGTATACACATCAATGTTCAATAACACCTTGTAAACACTAAAACTACGACATAAAAAAGAAAGCAAAGAGCTGATTTTTTAAAGAACATTTTCAGCTTTTGCATTATGAAAATACATATTTTGTACAGTTTATATATTCTTAAAGAAGACTGATATAAACACACTAAAAGGGTAAAACCCATACAACTTATATATGCTGTTATTTCTTTTAGGTCTGATGGCTGATGCATTCACATTTTATGACTATGTGACTTGAATTTCCAGGTTTTTTACATTTAATTTTTGTGAATGTGCAGATGCAAACATAACATGAATTAAATGGGATCTAATCGTTGCTTGCCATTAATAGGAGGAAATTAATCTCAACTAAGAGGAAGAAGAAGAAAGAGAGAGAGAGAGAGAGAGAGAGAGAGAGAGAGAGAGAGAGAGACGGGGGGAGGGAGGGAGGAGAGATAAAGAGAGAGAGAGAGAGAGAGAGAGAGAGAGAGAGAGAGAACATAATTACATTACATGATTATTGCTTTAGGTCCAGCGGACTCTTCGGAGCCAAATCAGGTCCAGGATAGCCGAATCAGGACCACAAAATCACGACCACAACTTCTCTAAAAGAGGACTCGCCTCTGATCCGCATAAAAGATCTGCCGATACAACCCTAGTGGTAACACTGAAGGCTCTCCACCAGCCGGTCACTTTACAATAAAGACATCCCACGCAGGGGACGCTGAGGCTATACTCTGACCACCTGGCAGAAAGCGTCCAATATTTCCAAGCTGATCCAACTGACCTCACACACAAATGAGGAGTTTTGTACCGGAAGAGTTTTCAAGAAAAAAGGTAGGTGACTGGTCTAGCGAAGAAGAAGATAGTATAATAGATTGATAGAACAGAATAGGAATGAGAAATAACAAAGAAGAAAGACAGCGACAGTGGGAATTTAAAGCTCTAAATTTCCAGAAAGTGTGGATACTATTTATACTGAAACCCCCGGCACTCCCACAGAAGGGGGGGTGGGAGAGAGGAGAGAAAGAGAGAGAGAGATGTCTCAATGTCTAACAAGCTTCAACACTCTAACTGTAGTTTCTGACAAATTAACAAACAAACAAACTATAAAATGTATATGGACAAAGCTCACTAACTCGCATACTCCTTATGGAAACTCGCAATATTTAACATGAAAATGAGTGCCCAGAAAAAAAAATGAAATGGTGGCATTAAAATGGTTTGCGTTCACTATTGGAACTAGACAATGGACATGCATGCCTGTACAACAATGTCTTCCTGTAATCTCCATAGCAATCCGGGCATGGCACATAGTCAGAGTGATGAGCACTTTCATTTTGTGAGGAAGGCCTGTGTACCACCAACATCCTTTAAGACCTTATGCTCCATCACTTTCTTCCTTCAAGCGCCAATTAAAGACCCACCTTTTTAACACGCAAACTCAGTAATTTTCACTCCTCCTCCCTTCCATCCCCATATGTAATCTTTTACCAAGTCACGTCATCTGTTCATGGATGGTGGCGGCACCGGCTCGGTTCTTGGTATTCATATTATCTTTTGCTTTGCATGGCTATGTTTTTACTGTATTATTTAACCATTCGATAAGTGTATACCTGTTCTGTGTGTGTGTCTGTGTGTGTGTAGGTGTGTGTGTGTGTGATTGCACGTGTGTTGTCAAGCGCGGCGAGCTCGCATTCCTTACCGTTTGCGAGGTACCGCGCGATACAAATGTACTGTATTATTATTATTATTATTATTATTAAGACCTTCACATTATGAAGATGATTTCCTATATTTCTCATTTTTATCAGCAGTTTGTCTTTCTCTTTTGTATCTTTACTGTGTGCATATTCCCTGATACTTTCATCGCCTGAATGCATTGTCAGCAAATGTCTTGGAAGACGTTTCTGTGGTTTTTCGCAGTATGCACAAATCCAACTCTTTTTGTCTTCAGATGACTGAACAGTTATTGTAGAACTTACACTGGCACCTTCGCGAGTAAGCCCACTAGCAGAACTCTTCTGCAGTTTGTCTGACTGCTCTTTTGTACAAGCTGTGCCTGCCTTTGCTATGTGGAATTCGGATGACTGAACACAGCATTCTTTGCCACCTTTGTTATCATACACAGGAACAGCAGTAGTCACAGTGGAACTCATCGGTAATTTGACTGGCTGCTCTTTTCCTGGGAAGTCGTCATTTTCACTTTCAGGGTCTGTAGGTGGGAATACATTTTCAGAATTAGCAATAGAACCAGAAGAGTCACTCTCTGTATCACTATCAGGAACAAAAATAGGATCAACATCACTATCTGCATCCTGCAATTCGTCTGATGACCCAGAACTGAAGAGTGATTCACTGTGAAAACCGCTGGAGCAATCCTGTTTAAAAACAAAAGAAAACAACCGAATAAAAATCCTTGTACTCGCCGACCTCTGTTTGGGACTTCGTAACTAGCCTCTCTCTCTCTCTCTCTCTCTCTCTCTCTCTCTCTCTCTCTGGCGATACGTAATGACGCAGGACAAGGTCAGTAACATGCGTCTTCAGTTTATTTCCTTTTAGTCATCAATTCTCATGTGCGTTATGACCTCCGTGGGTAATACAATGGTGTTGCCCTGGTAATGCCCTGGTAAAAACTGAACAACAGGACTTAGTACCAAACAAAACGGGCGATATTTTATGCGCAAAGCAAACGCAGTTTACAAACAGATAGATAGAAAACTATAATTAAATTCAATTACTTATTACAAAATTTACCGACATACAGAGTACTGATAAGAACTAAGGCGAATATCGGACAAATTTAAACCGACCAATAGGGAAACCAATAACACAGAGCCTCAATTTCTTGTCAAGAGAAATCAGTTATTAACAAAAATATTTTGAGCCAGACGGTGCTTCAACATGACTGATTCCTACTGCCCATTCAACAAGAAATAAACAAAGTCCAGAGGTTTATAGCAAAGGAACGAAAATAATAAATGACGAACTTGAATCAAAGAAAGACAAGAGAAATACACCATTCAAGCAAAGTAATCCATAAAAGGAAACCTGCAAAATCCGCTCAAAAAGAATACAACAAATACCAATCTAACCTGTTATCGCCGATGTCCCAAAATAAAGATGTGGCTTTTGTCGCAACAATAAACAAAGTTATTCCTTCAAAAAGGGTGCTCCTAATTCAAACAGATTTTCTGTTCACAAAAACTATATCGAAATCAGGATATGATTTGCTCAATACAAAAGGCAAGGGAAAAACAGATCACAAACTTACAAAAGGAAACTAATGCAAAGGGTTACATTCACACCTGATAACAGTACTCAGGTAACTTCTCTTTCCCGTGCACTTGAACACTAATAAGTTCATTAGTAAATGAAACTGAAGACATCTTGAGGGGAAGGAGAAGAGAAGGTAGAGAAGGAGGGAGAGAAAACCAAGTGCAAATGAACAGAATAATGGTTGCGCGCTCACCAAAATTCCAAACACCGGCAAGAATAAAGAAAGACGAGAAGGCAAAGACAAGCAATGAACAAAGGGGGTCGAACACAGACTAAGAAAAAGGCAATAAATGATAGGCCCATCTCCAAAAAAGGAAGGAAGAATAAGCAAACACATAAAACGAAGAAAAAATTAATCTTGCCCTAATGAGGGCAAGAACAATCCTAATGAAAAGAATGAGAGAACAAAAAAAAAAAAAAAAAAAAAAAAACGACGAAAAGGGCATCAACTATGTATGACTGACCTATACACATTAAACAAAACTAATGGTTATTTTAAGGGTGTTGGGGACGTTGAAATCAAAGTGGATAGAATTTCTTTAAATGAGGTTTATTTTAAAGCTCTGATTGATTGATTGATTGTTGCTTTAGGTCCAGCGGACTCTTCCGAGCCAAATCAGGACCGGACAACCCCCAATCCGCATAAAAGATCTGCCGAAACAACCCTAGTGGGAAAATTGAATGCCCTCCACCGGCCAGTCACTTTACAATAAAGACATCCCACGCAGGGGACGGCTGAGGCTTTACCCCAACTACTCGAACCCCCGGTTACAAAAACAAAATAGAATACAAACATCATTATAAATCATCAACTAAACACATACATATAAAATGCCTATATAATAACATCATAGGAAGCCCTAGTGACCACCCGGCAGAAAGCGTCCAACACTCCCAAGCTGATCCAACAGACCTCATACACAAACAAGGAGTCTTGTCCAGGAAGAGTTTTCAAGAAAAAAGGTAGGTCATTGATCTAGCAAAGAAGAAAATAGTACAGCAGAGTGATAGGACAGATCAGGAATGGAAAAGAGCAAATGAGGAAGACAGCGACAGTGGGAATTTAAAGCACTACATTTCCAGAAAGTGGGGATACTATTTATACTGAAACCCCCGGCACTCCAACGGGGGTACTGTTGCCGCAGTGAATCAGTCATGCCTACAAAGGCAAGACAGGTTTTCAACTGGGGCTTTCACTTTTCCCTTTATAGGTTAGAACAATCTACAGTGGCAAGATTGCTCATGACCCCAAGGGGTTTATTTTAAAGCACACATTCTGAGAATACATAAAATGCAAAACAAAACAATAAAAGCAGTGGCGTAGCTAGGGATTTGGGGGCCCGGGGGGCTTGGCCTCTTTGGGGGCCCCTGCATTTTAACATTCGACATCATGACATGAGATAATGTACTTAATAAATATATAAGTCTAAATTCACTAACTTATACAACAACGTGAATACCAAGATTACATGGCGGTGGCGTAAAAAAAAAAAAAAAAAAAAAAAAAAAAAAAAAAAAAAAAGTCGGATATCAGCGGTGTTTATTGTCCGTGGGAAATAAACTTTGGGAAACAGATTTTGTAGGGTACCAGGTCAGTGACCACCAAAAATAGGAATGACATACTTTAAATGCGGCAATATGTATCAATCTCACGCTTACGCGCACATAATTATTATTGTTAATACATTCACTGATTCAGAGAACAGTGTTTTCCTTTTTTGTCATTTCTACTTCGAAAGCGCACCTTGCTTTCGACCTATCAATTTTTCTAGTCTTCATGATCTTTCCATCGTGATATTATTTGGTAACTATAAATGTTATCATATACCTACATATGAAAATATGTAGATCTGCTCGGAGAATGAGCATAAAGGGCTGGAAACAAGCACAGGCCTTTTGGTATGTCGTCAGCGCATATCTGACGTCATCCCTTGCAGGCTGACATTTAAAAAAAAAACTGTTTCTGTACATCATTCTATTTTGAGTACTCTTAGCATGTGTGCAACGAAAATAATTCGATCTAGAAGGGCAAAGCCAATATGACTCACATGCTCCTTATGGAACTTGCAATATTTAACATGAAAATTAGTGCCACTCTAGCCCTAACCCTAACCCAAATTCTAACAGTAATCCTAACGCTAAATATCAACATATGCCGTAAAAATTGTATTCCGTATCTTTGCGTAATAATACAATTATGAATGAGCAAAACGATGACCAAATCGACGTACATGCTCCTAATATGACCGCAAGAATTTGGGCTTTTATCTGTACAACTTCGCATTGTAGGTTCGGGCACTGAATAGAATTGACCCAACGTTTCCTGGCGTGTCGTAAGAGGCGGACAACAGGGGTGATGTCCGCACGGTATCACTGGGCGAAAGTCTCCTACACAGAAGTCACCGGCCAGGACGGAGGAACCTCATCTTACTACAGGTTCAACGACCACGTACTCGGGGCCAAGCAAGCCACACAGACACTGTATTCGTGGAAATCGGCTGTGGCCAACAGCCTGGAGAGGATTGGGCCCTGCCAGGTCTTTCTTGCCCAAGACACAATGCATGATGAATAGAACCATTCACTACATACCGGATCGGTCGTCGCCCGGGTCACCAAGGACCGCGCCTTCTGTTGACCACCAGGACGGATGTGATTAGTGTGCTACTGGTGGACAACTTAACAAGATCCGCACGAGAAACAACATCGTCATAGGAACCTGGAATGTCAAGACCCTAACTGCGGAAGGAAATTTGAAGAACTAGCCCACGAGCTGGACCACTATCTATGGAACGTTTTAGGTATCAGCGAACTGCGCTAGAAAGGCCTAGGTGAAACAACGATAGACAAAGGCCACAAGCTTTATTTCAGCGGTATAGATGACAGGCACGAACACGGACTTGGATTCTTGGTCAACAAGAACATTCTAGCCACTGTTATGGGTTGCCGCCCAGTCTCCAGTAGACTCATTACCATCCGTCTGAGAGCAGCCCCTTTCAAAATCACCTTCATCCAAGCCTATGCCCCAACATTCGACTATGACGACAGCGAAGTGGAGGATTCCTATAAAAATCTACAGGCTGTCCTTAACCAAGTGCCGAAGAAGGACATAGTCATAGTGGAAGGCGACTAGAATGCCAAGGTTGGCCAAGATGCGCACCACAACTGGGGAGACCCATGTGGACCCCACTGCAACAATGAGACAAATGACAAGGGTCTGAGACTGTTGGAGTTTGCCAGATACAACAAAACAATCTGATACTGGCAAACACGCTTGGTCTCCACAAAAAATCCAGACGACGGACATGGCACAGTCCCGGCGGGGAGCATCACAAACAGATCGACTACATCATGGTTAAGAAACGCTTCAGATCAAGCGTCAACATTGGTAGGACACGCACTTTTCCAGGAGCAGACATCGGAAGTGACCACGATCTCGTGATCATGTCTTTCCGGCTCCACTTGAAGAGAGTAAACACAGCAAAGTGCACCAGACTGAAGTTCGACCTGGACAAACTGCAAGACCCGGAGGTGGTAGAAATATTTCAGGCCACAATTGGAGGGAATTTGCATCACTGCTCGTTTTGTGAGCTGGTGAAGTAGATTCAACACCATTACCACCACCTTCAACTCAGCTGTGAAAGATGCCACCACTGAGATCCTTGGTAAGCACCGGCCAAAGAAGAAACCGTGGATCACACCTGAACGTTCGGACCTGTGTGATAAACGAAGAGAGATGAAGAAGAAAAAGTACACCTCACAGGGAGCTGATTCCTACCGAAAAATCAACAATGACATCCTAAAAGGCATGCGCACATCAAAGGAGAACTGGATAGAAGACCAATGCCAGGAAATAGAGAACAGTCTGAACAAGAACAACAGCAAGAAGGCCTACCAGACTGTGAAGCGGCTGACAAGTGTCAAACAGCCCAAAGTTTCCACGATCCAAAGCAAGTCTGGCATATAAATAATAATAAATGTAGATTTATATAGCGCCGCATCACAGCCACAAGTGGCTGTGCTCTCCGCGCTTGACACATTCATACACCATTTATACTACACAACAACAGTAGGTATATAAAGTCTGAATAAATTCACTAAAAATGTACAACATAATGTTAAAAAGATTCAATAAAAATATTACATTGAAACACATAAAAAGGCAACTAAAACTATTATTAACTTGTAAAAGGCAACCAACATTTATAACAATTATAAAAAGCGAACACCATTAAAAAGCGAAGACCATTGCCCGTGCATGGAGCGCCACGACATGTGTGCATACTAGACTGATGATGAGATTAATTCATGTGTGTTATTGAGAAGGAGCTATAGAAGGTGTTTATGGAAAAGATATGTTTTGAGTTGTCGTTTAAACGCTTGTTGTGTTTGCGCATGGCGGATATTGTGTGGAAGGGAATTCCATTGAGTGGATGCACAGAAAGCAAAGGTGCGTTCTACATAGGTTTTTGTTTTGACAAGTGGGATGATGAAGGTGCGTTGGTCTGATGCGGAACGGAGCTGTCTGCGTGGTACGTAGGGTATGAGCATGTCAGAAAAGTATGCAGGGGAAGTGCCGAAGAAAAAGTTGAAGCAGAGTGTGGAAATTTTATATTCTATACGTGCAGATATGGGCAACCAGTGCAAGGAACGTAGTAGGGGAGTGACATGATCTCTTCTGCAAGCCTTAAGAACAAGGCGTGCAGCTGCATTTTGTACTTTTTGAAGTTTGTAGAGAAGATCTTGGGAGCAGCCTGCAAGAAGAGAATTGCAGTAATCCAGTTTTGAAAGAACAAAAGAGCAAACTAAGATGATCGTGGTTTGTTGTGAAAGACAAGAGCGAATAGAACTGATTTTGCGAAGTTCAAAATATGCAGATTTACATGTGTTGGAGATGTGAGTGTCAAGAGATGTGTCAGATGTCATAATGAATCCTAGGTTACGAGCAGAGGTGCTGAAAGGAACGTCGGAATTGCCAATTTGTATTGAGTGTGGTTCACCATCTGAAAGAATTGTGCTCTTTTTCTTTATAAACATTGCTTCAGTCTTGTCATCGTTCAAGCATAGTTTATTTTCTATCATCCACGACTTGATATCAGACGCACAGGTCTGAATGCCTTGGACAGTGGTTGTGACTTCAGAAGGAGGACAGGATTTTTGAAGCTGCGTGTCGTCAGCATATGATTGAGTAGAAATAGAATGAGATTGGATCAGAGACAACAAAGGTTTGGTGTACAAAATGAAAAGAATGGGGCCTAAAACAGATCCTTGGGGAACACCATAAGAAAGAGTTGCAGGTGCGGACAACTGGCCATCGACTAGCACGGTCTGGGTCCGACCAATCAGGTAAGACTCAAACCATGCCAGCGCTGACCCAGAGATGCCGTACAGGTTTTGGGCGCGTTGAAGGAGCGTGATATGATCGATCGTATCAAACGCTGCTGAGAGATCAAGGAGAGTGAGGAAGGACACGTCACCACCATCCAAGGCATACAGAATGTCATTCATAATCTTGAGCAGTGCGGTTTCAGTGCTGTGAGAAGGCCTATAGGCAGACTGAGTGTGTGGAATAAGATCGTGATGGGTCAGATAGGAAAGAAGTTGTTTCAAGGCAAGCTTTTCGAGTACTTTGGACAAAAAACTGAGGTTTGAGACTGGCCTATAACTCTTGAGCGTGTTGGAATCTAATGAGGGTTTCTTCAAGAGTGGTTTGACTATGGCAGTTTTGAACAGGGAGGGGAAAACACCAGACGTTAAACTGTGGTTGAGAATGTGAGTGATTGAGGGCAGCAGCATGTCAAGGCATTCCACGAGCAATGGCGTAGGCATGGGGTCCAACGGACTTGGCTTGGACATGTGAACAGTCTTCTTCACGTCTTCTTCACAGACTGGCTGGAAAGCAACAAACGATTGTCTAAAGACACTGGCTCATCACGCGCCACAGCGCTGGAAACTGTCATGCTGTCTAGCTCATCGCGGATGTCCTTCACTTTCTTAATGAAAAAGTTACTGAAGACCTCTGGAAGCTGCTTGAGGGGAAAGATGGTGGGGAGGGGGGACACAGTACAACGACCCATCAGCAGGCCACAAATGTCAAACAGCTTGCGGCTCGACTTGCAGTTACTGATTTGATCGCGGAGGAAGGTGATCTTTGCATTGTGCACGAGCGTGGTGACTGCGCGCTTGGCGGCTTGGAAGATTTGCTTGTGCACAGTTAGCCCCGACCGCAGCCACGCCCACTCCGCACGCCTCCGCTCTCGCTTGGCAACGCGCAGCTGCTGGCAGATCTCGGAGTACCAGGGCGCGGACTTCTCAGGGCGAAGGCGACGGCGGACGATAGGCGCGTGAGCGTCGAGGGTAGTGCGGAGCTTGGCATCCAGTTGATGGGCGGTAGGGGACTGCGCGACGCTGTCCTGAAGATCACGTTTGAAGGCAGCAACGTCCATGCAGCGTAGGCAGCGGCCAGAAGTAAACATCGGCGCCGGCGTCGGACGCCCGGCATGCAGCTGCAATAGAACGGTGTAGTGGTCGGAAACCAGGGCCTGCGTGACGGCGATGGACTGCACGATGGGGGTGTCAGGACGATGCATCACCCAGTCCAGCACATGGTTCTTTTCGTGCGTGGGCTTTTCGACGAGTTGGGAGAAGTTGAGAGTATCGAGAAAATCCAGCATCTTGATGGTGGAGGGGTGCTGGGGCTCGTCGTAGTGCACATTAATGTCACCAAGCAGCACGGGCGTGCCGCTCAGCGTGTTGACGTGCTCCAGAAGGTCGTGAAAATCAGAGTGGAACGTGGAGTCGGTCAGTTTGTTGTTAATGCTGGGGGGAGGCCTATAGATGCACAAACATTGCACCTGTTTCTGCTGGAGACTAAGAGTCATGTGTACATATTCAAAGGATGGATGATCAAAGGGCAGTGCAGTGGTAAAGGACAGGAGGGAGGAAAGGGCAGTCTTGTGGATCACCGCAATCCCCCCACCGCGGGAGGGACGGGGAAAGGACCGCATGGTGTAGCCCGCAGGAGTCAAGTCCGCACAGCTACCCTCATCACCCTTCTCCTTAAGCCAGGTTTCAGTTATCACCATAAAGTCAAGATCATTGTCTAGCACAAACTGCACAATTTCAGTCCGCTTGAAAGCCATTTGTTTGGAAGAAACTGACCTTGCATTGAAAAGTCCTATACGAAGGGGCGGTGGTTGAACTTTCAAGGAAGATGTTTGACGGTCGTTGTGGTTTGCAGCAGTTGACTGTTGAATGCCTCCTTTCCATCGCGGTTTCAGATGCCGACCCCTGTGTGCTTTCTTGGTGGGGCGGGGCAGACAGGGCAGTTGGCGATAGTGCGGAGTAGAGGAGTCACCCATTACAGGCGGCGGAAGAATAGTTCCAGAGGGTGAGAAGCGGTCGTGCCAGAGGCGGTGCAAGCGACCGGATCGGCATCCACGTACAGTTGGAGCATGCTCCAGGATGCCAAGTTCTCGAACCACCTTGTAGACTTCAGGAGCCAAGCGTAGTTTGGCACAATTCTGGCCAATAGCGCGCAGGAAGGCGGAGTCCATGGCGGAGCCAGAGAGGTTACACAAGGCCACAAGGCCAAAGAGGACCAAGGTCACTGATGACAGCTTTTTCATATCCAGGTCACAAACAAATAAACATGAAGGCTCAAGTTCACTAATTAAAAAGTCATTGTGCCACTAGGTCAGTTCAGTGCATATGCCTTACAGAAGAACAAGAAGTCTTGGACAGATGGACAGAGTACTGCTCTGACCTTTACAGCCATACACCAAATGGAGACCCATCGGTTCTATCATGTCCCGAGAACATAGAAGAAGAAGAAATCCTCCCAATTCTCCGGGAAGAAGTTGAGGCAGCAGTGCAATCGCTAAAGAAAGGGAAGTCAGCGGGAGTGGACAACATACCCGCGGAACTGCTACAAGCAGGAGGAGAAGCGATGATTGATGCCCTCACCATTATCTTTAACAAGATCTGGCAGAGTTGGGAGTGGCCTATACCATGGACCCAGTCGCTTGTCATCACTCTTCCCAAAAAAGGTAACCTTCAGGAGTGTGAAATTTACCGCACCATCAGCCTCATCAGCCATCCCAGCAAGGTCCTCCTGAAAATAATACTTAACAGGTTGAAACACCAAGCAACAAATCATAGCTGAAGAACAAGCAGGATTCAGGGCAGGGCGAAGTACCACTGAACAGATTTTCAACCTCAGAATAATCTGTGAGAAATACCTACAGCACCAACAACATCTATATCATGTGTTCATAGACTTCAAGAAGGAGTTTGACCGAGTCTGGCATGCAGCTCTATGGGCAACAATGAAAGTGTACAACATCAGCCCTAAAATTATCGAAGTCATCAAAAGCCTGTATGACAAGGCTACCAGTGCAGTCCTCCACAACAGCGCCATCGGAAACTGGTTCAGAACAACAATCGGTGTGCGTCAAGGATGCCTACTCTCTCCAACACTCTTCAACATCTTCCTAGAGCGCATCATGTCAGATGCTCTTGCAGATCATGAAGGCACAGTCAGCATAGGGGGTAGAGCAATCTCCAATCTTTGTTTTGCGGATGACATTGATGGATTGGCTGGAGAGGAACAAGAACTTGAACAGCTGGTACAGAGGCTTGACACCACCTCCAGAGCTTATGGAATGGAAATAAGTGCAGAGAAGACCAAAATGATGACCAACAACACCAATGGCATCAACACCGACATCAAAGTCCAAGGCCAATCCCTCAACACAGTGCATAGCTTCAAATATTTAGGAGCCATTGTATCAGACAATGGGTCCCGACAGGAAGTCCTCTACAGGATCGCACAAACTGCTGCCCTGACAAGGTTGAAGCCCATTTGGAAAGACAGGACCATCAGTCTACATTCCAAAGTAAGACTGCTGCGCTCCCTTGTCATCTCCATCTTCCTATTTGCTTGCGAAGCATGGACCCTCACAGCAGATCTCCAACGAAGAATACAAAGCATGGAGATGAGGTGCTACAGAAAACTTCAGGGTATTTCCTATACCCAACACATCACCAACGACGAAGTCCGAAACTCACAGTGGTGAAGAAACGGAAACTCCGATGGTATGGCCACGTCACCAGATCATCAGGCCTTGCAAAGACTATTCTGCAAGGCACAGTGCAAGGAGGTAGAAGAAGAGGGAAACCGAAAAAGATGTGGGAGGACAACATTCGAGAATGGACTGGTTTGACACTGAGCGAAGCCATCAGGGCTGCTGAGGACAGAGAAAGATGGAGTATGTTGGTTAAACGATCATCTGTGGTGGCCCTACGACCTCCGGGTTACGGGACAGGATAGGATAGGATAGGTGTGGGTACTTAAACTGACAGTGCAATGCGGCTGGCCTTGCCCGGGGTTTTCCGATTAGGATCCAGCTGACCCGATCGTGGCTGCGTGTACATACTTCAGTTTCGTTCATTATGGATCAATGACGTATTTTGTCATAAACTTTGCATGCTGCGCGTTGTTGTTACGTTTTGATTTAAAAAAAATTAATGTGATCGTAAATCAGCGTACACAAATCTACATCTTTATTTATATATGTGTCTGGTACATCGTAAGAACCACTTTCTGCTGGCGACAACATTGTCCTTCAGTAAAGAATTCGGATATTTTCGCTTCCATTGACTGTTTTGATCCAGACGAAAAGATGGGTAAGCAGGGCAGGGGTGGAAAGAGAGGGAAGAGGAGGGGAATGGGAGTGTAAGGTACATGACATGGTTCCTCATTTATTTTAAAGGAAACTAGCAGGCGTATTTTTTGTAAGTCGTTCATTTAATTTTTGAAGCAATAATGGTATTGGATGCAGTCAATCTATCTTTCAAATATAATTAGAAGGGGCAAAGCCCATATGACTCACACGCTTCTTGCAGAACTTGCAATATTTAACATGAACATTACTGCCCAGAAAAAAATGAAACCGTGGCAATAAAATGCACAGTAATACCGACTTTGAATTTGATCTTCCTCTGCTCTTGAACTTAAAATGATCTTGACCTCCGGATCCAAACACACTTATGTAATATTAAATGAACTACAGCAAAAGTTGTATTCCTATCCTATTCTATCCCGTAACTCGAAGGTCGTAGGGGCACCACAGATAATCGTTTAACCAGCTGTTGTATTATGCCAAAAAAAACAAAAACAAACAAAAAAAAGTGACCTTGGGATGACCTTCACCTTTATGCGACCTCTCATGCTCATGTATGATCAAATAACCCAATGTTGTTGCATACTATGGGTTAAATAGAGCTATTCCACTGTACGATGACATTTGTGTATGTTTTTGCAAGGCCTAAAATGGCCTTGACTTTCAATATCAACGCAAAAACGGAACATGTATGAAAGATCAATCTATCATTCCTAAATACAACAAGTTTGAAATTTATATCTTTGATAGTTTAGGGTCAAGATCACTTCAAAGTACCTATACTAGCCTTTGAACAGCTCCAGTGATTTTCACTTGGGAGAGAGGTTGAACAAATGTGCATAAGATGTGTGCCTCATTGATATTTCCTTCATGCACCAAAAAATCATAAGTTCAATATTAATAACTTGGGGGAAAAAAGTTTAAATTTTTTTGACTAACATTATTTTGGCGACCCTATGACCTTGATCTTGAAGTGACGTAATTCATTCACTTATCATTTATGACGTCTCATGGATATATACCATCTTGTCAAGTTTGGTTGTGATAGTTAAAATAGATTCTGAGATAGTAATCCACTTGCACATTTTGCACGTTTAGACGGCGGACGAAGACAGAAAGACGGACGGACTTTGCCCCACCCCCCACCCCACCCCCCCCCCACCCCCCCAAAAAAGAAGTAATTTGTGGACTATTTAGGACTCATCTCGCACATATTTGCAAACACCTGGAAACATTGTGTTTGGGGAGAGGGGAGGAGAAGGGGCGCGGTGGGGTGTTGGGGGTGGTGGTGAGTACATAGACTCACATTGCTATGCATGTGAGTCAAACATTGATTTCTTTGCCTTCTATAATAGCGATTTTTTTCAGATAGCCCCGTATAATAATAATAATAATAATAATAATAATAATAATAATAATAATAATAATAATAATATTATTATTATTATTATTATTATTATTATTATTAAAGCAACTAAAATAAAGAGTTTATTTACTTTAAAAAGCACACCCTTGCAGATTTACCTCTAGTAATCAATAATATTTTTGAGGGTCGGCGTTCAACAGAGCGAGAGAGAGAGAGAGAGAGAGAGAGAGAGAGAGAGAGAGAGAGAGAGAGAGAGAGAGAGAGAGAGAGAGAGAGAGAGAGAGAGAGAGAGAGAGAGAGAGAGAGAGAGAGAGAGAGAGAGAGAGAGAGAGAGACGATAGAGAAAACAAAGAGCGCTGCCTCGAAGAGCTTAACATGGGATAACCTGCAGCAGGATCTGCTCTACAGACGACTGTTGAGCCACAGCAGGTGCTGCACTTCTACCACAGACT
>CM072520.1:36284220-36352152 GCA_036898135.1 Oncomelania hupensis | reverse complement strand
CTGCTAGCTGTAACCTGTAATAGTATTGCTGTAGCCTGTAATAGTATTGCTGCTAGCCTGTAACCTATAATAATATTGCTGCTAGCCTGTAACCTGTAATAGTATTGCTGCTAGCTTGTAATCTGTAATAGTATTGCTGCTAGCCTGTAACCTGTAATAGTATTGCTGCTAGCCTGTAATAGTATTGCTGCTAGCCTGTAACCTGTAATAGTATTGCTGCTAGCCTGTAACCTGTAATAGTATTTCTGCTAGCCTGTAACCTGTAATAGTATTGCTGCTAGCCTGTAAAAGAATTGCTGCTAGCCTGTAACCTGTAATAGTATTGCTGCTAGCCTGTAATAGTATTGCTGCTAGCCTGTAACCTTTAATGGTATTGCTGTATTGCCTCTGACTTGTAATAGTATTGCTGCTAGCCTGTAACCTGTAATAGAATTGCTGTTAGCCTGTAACCTGTAATAATATTGCTGTTAGCCTGTAATCTGTAATAGTATTGCTTCTAGCCTGTAATATTAATGCTGCTAGCCTGTAACCTGTAATAGTATTGCTGCTAGCCTGTGATAGTATTGCTGCTAGCCTGTAATAGTATTTCTGCTAGCCTGTAACCTGTAAAAGTATTGCTGCTGACCTGTAACCTGTAATAGTTTTGCTGCTAGCCTGTAACCTGTAATAGTATTGCTGCTAGACTGTAACCTGTAATAGTATTGCTGCTAGCCTGTAACCTGTTATAGTATTGCTGCTACCCTGTAATAGTATTGCTGCTAGCCTGTAACCTTTAATAGTATTGCTGCTAGCCTGTAACCTGTAATAGTATTGCTGCTAGCCTGTATCCTGTAATAGTATTGCTGCTAGCCTGTAACATGTAATAGTATTACTGCTAGCCTGTAACCTGTAATAGTATTGCTGCAAACCTGTTATAGTATTGCTGCTAGCCTGTAATAGAATTGCTGCTAGCCTGTAACCTGTGATAGTATTTCTGCTAGCTTGTAACCTGTAATAGCATTGCTGTTAGCCTGTAATAGTATTGCTGCTAGCCTGTAATAGTATTGCTGCTTGCCTGTAACCTGTAATAGTATTGCTGTTAGCCTGTAACCTGTAATAGTATTGCTGCTAGCCTGTAACCTCTAATAGTATTGCTGCTAGCCTGTAAAAGTGTTGCTGCTAGCCTTTAACCTGTAATAATATTGCTGCTAGCCTCTAAAAGTATTGCTGCTAGCCTGTAAACTGTAATAGTTTTGCTGCTAGACTGTAACCTGTAATAGTATTGCTGCTAGCCTGTAACCTGTAATAGTATTGCTGCTAGCCTGTAACCTGTAATAGCATTGCTGCTAGCCTGTAATAGTATTGCTGCTAGCCTGTAACCTGTAATAGTATTGCTGCTAGCCTGTAATAGTATTGCTGCTAGCCTGTAACTTGTAATGTTATTGCTGCTTGCCTGTAATAGTATTGCTGCTAGCTGTAACCTGTAATAGTATTGTTGCTAGCCAGTAACCTGTAATTGTATTGCTGCTAGCCTGTAACCTGTAATATTATTGCTGCTAGCCTGTAACCTGTAATAGTATTTCTGCTAGCCTTTAACCTGTAATAATATTGCTGCTAGCCTGTAATAGTATTGCTGCTAGCCTGTAACCTGTAATAGTATTGCTGCTAAGCCTGTAACCTGTAATAGTATTGCTGCTAGCCTGTATTAGTATTGCTGTTAGCCTGTAATACTATTGCTGCTAGCCTGTAACCTGTAATAGTATTGCTGCTAGCCTGTAACCTGTAATAGTATTGCTGCTAGCCTGTAATAGTATTGCTGCTAGCCTGTAACCTGTAAAAGTATTGCTGCTAGCCTGTAACCTGTAATAGTATTCCTGCTAGCCTGTAACCTGTAAAAGTATTTCTGCTAGCCTGTAACCTGTAATAGTATTGCTGTTAGCTGGTAACCTGTAATAGTATTGCTGCTCGCCTGTAATGGTATTGCTGCTAGCCTGTAATAGTATTGCTGCTAGCCAGTAACCTGTAATAGTATTGCTGCTAGCCTGTAATAGTATTGCTGCTAGCCAGTAACCTGTAATAGTATTGCTGCTAGCCTGTAATAGTATTGCTGATAGCCTGTAACCTGTAATAGTATTGCTGCTAGCCTGTAACCTGTAATAGTATTGCTGCTACCCTGTTACCTGTAATAGTATTGCTGCTACCCTGTTACCTGTAATAGTATTGCTGCTAGCCTGTAATAGTATTGCTGCTAGCCTGTAACCTGTAATAGTATTGCTGCTAGCCTGTAATAGTATTGCTGCTAGCTGGTAACCTGTAATAGTATTGCTGCTCGCCTGTAATGGTATTGCTGCTAGCCTGTAATAGTTTTGCTGCTAGCCAGTAACCTGTAATAGTATTGCTGCTAGCCTGTAATAGTATTTCTGCTAGCCTGTAACCTGTAATAGTATTGCTGCTAGCCTGTAATAGTATTGCTGATAGCCTGTAACCTGTAATAGTATTGCTGCTAGCCTGTAACCTGTAATAGTATTGCTGCTACCCTGTTACCTGTAATAGTATTGCTGCTAGCCTGTAATAGTATTGCTGCTAGCCTGTAACCTGTAATAGTATTGCTGCTAGCCTGTAATAGTATTGCTGCTAGCCTGTAATAGTATTCCTGCTAGCCTTTAATAGTATTGCTGCTACCCTGTAAGAGTATTGCTGCTTGCCTGTAATAGTATTGCTGCTAGCCTGTAATAGTATTGCTGCTAGCCTGTAATAGTATTGCTGCTAGCATGTAATAGTATTGCTGCTAGGCTGTATTAGTATTGCTGCTACCCTGTAACCTGTAATAGTATTGTTGCTAGCCTGTAGCCTGTAATAGTATTGCTGCTAGCTTGTAACCTGTAATAGTATTGCTGCTAGCCTGTAACCTGTAATAGTATTCCTGCTAGCCTGTAATAGTATTGCTGCTAGCCTGTAATAGTATTGCTGCTAGCCTGTAATAGTATTGCTGCTAGCCTGTAACCTGTAATAGTATTGCTGCTAGCCTGTAATAGTATTGCTGCTAGCCTGTAACTTGTAATAGTATTGCTGCTAGCCTGGATTAGTATTGCTGCTAGCCTGTAACCTGTAATAGTATTGCTGTTAGCCTGTAACCTGTAATAGTATTGCTGCAAGCCTGTAACCTAAAATAGTATTGCTGCTAGCCTGTAACCTGTAATAGTATTGCTGCAAGCCTGTAATCTGTAATAGTATTGCTGCTAGCCTGTAACCTGTAATAGTATTGCTGCTAGCCTGTAACCTGTAATAGTTATGCTGCTAGCCTGTAACCTGTAATAGTATTGCTGCTAGCCTGTAACCTGTAATAGTATTGCTGCTAGCCTGTAACTTGTAATAGTATTGCTGCTAGCCTTTAATAGTATTGCTGCTAGCCTGTAACCTGCAATAGTATTGCTGCTAGCCTGTATTCTGTAATAGTATTGCTGCTAGCCTGTAACCTGTGATAGTATTGCTGCTAGCCTGTAACCTGTATTAGTATTGCTGCTAGCCTGTAATAATATTGCTGCTAGCCTGTAACCTGTGATAGTATTGCTGCTAGCCTGTAACCTGTAATAGTATTGCTGCTAGCCTGTAATAGTATTGCTGCTAGCCTGTAACCTGTAAAAGTATTGCTGCTAGCCTGTAACCTGTAATAGTATTGCTGCTAGCCTGTAACTTGTAATAGTATTGCTGCTAGCCTGTAACCTGTAATAGTATTGCTGCTAGCCTGTAACCTGTAATAGTATTGCTGCTAGCCTGTATCCTGTAATAGTATTGCTGCTAGCCTGTAATAGTATTGCTACTAGCCTGTAACCTGTAATAGTATTGCTGCTAGCCTGTAACCTGTAATAGTATTGCTGCTAGCCTGTAACCTGTAATAGTATTGCTGCTAGCCTGTAATAGTATTGCTGCTAGCCTGTAACCTATAATAATATTGCTGCTAGCCTGTAACCTGTAATAGTATTGCTGCTAGCTTGTAATCTGTAATAGTATTGCTGCTAGCCTGTAACCTGTAATAGTATTGCCGCTAGCCTGTAATTGTATTGCTGCTAGCCTGTAACCTGTAATAGTATTGCTGCTAGCCTGTAATAGTATTGCTGCTAGCCTGTAACCTGTAATAATATTGCTGCTAGCCTGTAACCTGTAATAGTATTGCTGCTAGCCTGTAACCTGTAATAGTATTGCTGCTAGCCTGTAACCTGTAATAGTATTGCTGCTAGCCTGTAAGTATTGCTGCTAGCCTGTAACCTGTAATGGTATTGCTGCTAGCCTGTAATAGTATTGCTGCTAGCCTGTAACCTGTAATAGTATTGCTGCTAGCCTGTAATAGTATTGCTGCTAGCCTGTAACCTGTAATAGTATTTCTGCTAGCGTGTAACCTGTAATAGTATTGCTGCTAGACTGTAACCTGTAATAGTATTGCTGCTAGCCTGTAACCTGTAATAGTATTGCTGCTAGCCTGTAACCTGTAATAGTATTGCTGCTAGCCTGTAACTTGTAATAGTATTGCTGCTAGCCTGAAACCTGTATTAGTATTGCTGCTAGCCTGTAACCTGTAATAGTGTTGCTGCTAGCCTGTAACCTGTAATAGTATTGCTGCTAGCCTGTAATAGTATTGCTGCTAGCCTGTAACCTGTAATAGTATTGCTGCTAGCCTGTAACCTGTAATAGTATTTCTGCTAGCCTGTAACCTGTAATAGTATTGCTGCTACCCTGTAAAAGTATTGCTGCTAGCCTGTAACCTGTAATAGTATTGCTGCTAGCCTGTAATAGTATTGCTGCTAGCCTGTAACCTGTAAAAGTATTGCTGCTAGCCTGTAACCTGTAATAGTATTGCTGCTAGCCTGTAATAGTATTGCTGCTAGCCTGTAACCTGTAATAGTATTGCTGCTAGCCTGTAACTTGTAATAGTATTGCTGCTAGCCTGTAACCTGTAATAGTATTGCTGCTAGCCTGTAACCTGTAATAGTATTGCTGCTAGCCTGTAACCTGTAATAGTATTGCTGCTAGCCTGTAATAGTATTGCTGCTAGCCTGTAACCTGTAATAGTATTGCTGCTAGCCTGTAATAGTATTGCTGCTAGCCTGTAACCTGTAATAGTATTTCTGCTAGCGTGTAACCTGTAATAGTATTGCTGCTAGACTGTAACCTGTAATAGTATTGCTGCTAGCCTGTAACCTGTAATAGTATTGCTGCTAGCCTGTAACCTGTAATAGTATTGCTGCTAGCCTGTAACTTGTAATAGTATTGCTGCTAGCCTGAAACCTGTATTAGTATTGCTGCTAGCCTGTAACCTGTAATAGTGTTGCTGCTAGCCTGTAACCTGTAATAGTATTGCTGCTAGCCTGTAATAGTATTGCTGCTAGCCTGTAACCTGTAATAGTATTGCTGCTAGCCTGTAACCTGTAATAGTATTTCTGATAGCCTGTAACCTGTAATAGTATTGCTGCTACCCTGTAAAAGTATTGCTGCTAGCCTGTAACCTGTAATAGTATTGCTGCTAGCGGGTGTACAGAAAATACGAAAAGAGCGAAAAGGGCGAAAAGGACAGCGAAAAGAGCGAAAAGGGGAACCAAAAGAGCAAAAACAAGCGAAAAGGACCCCAAAATAGCAAACAGAAGCCTAATTAAGCTCCACACGTATTAAAAGAAGCGGTTAAATGAAGAATTATTGATTAATTATGAAAAAAATTGCTCGATCGATTCGGGGATTTCCCTTTGTAATGAGCCCATCGATCCAAGACCAGCGAAAAGAGGAATGTAAAGCGTGAAAATGGGATTAAAAAAGCAAAAATGACACGTAATAAGCAAAATGGATTAAAAAGGCTTTCAGTGAATATCAAAACATGGTTTTAATTGGTACATTGGATTGCATATCACTGATAAATCAGCTTGCTGCGTCAGATTTGGAGGCAAAGTATGTGAAGGGACACTACTCCGAGACAAAAAATACAAGCCAGTTTGACAAAACCGGGCATAAAATGAGCGAAAATGGAGATAAGAGAGCGAAAAGGAGCCTAAATATGCAAAAGAGATTCAAAAGAAGTTCAATGCCTATCAAAAGATGCGTTTAATGGGTAAATTGGATTACGTATCACTGAAACATCAGCCCGGTAAACTGTTCGATTCGGGAATTTCCGTTAAGAGTCGCCAAGACGAGGAAAAAAATGAAATAAAGCAGCGAAAAGGGAATTAAAAGAGCGAAAAGAAGCAAAAATAAGCAAAAGGGATTAAAAAGGAGTTTAATGCATATCAAAACATGGTTTTAATAGGTACGCTGGATTGCATATCACTGAAAAATCAGCTTGATGTGTCAGATTTAAGCGGTGGCAATTGTCAAGGGACATTACTCTGAGACAGAAAGTACCATTCAATTAGACTACTAAAGAATACAAAGAGCGAAAATGGAAATAAGAGCGAAAAGGAGCCTAAATATGCTAAAGAGATCAGCTTTGTGGTGGGTGACGGGTAGAGGAGAGGGAGGGGGGCATTACAGGAACAACTCACTATAGATAGTATAACTGTAAATAATTCCAAGCAGATATTTATTTCCAAAAGTTATATATAATAAAGTATATTATCACCCCCTCTGCTTCCTCCACACTACCACCGGCGGTATGTTTATCTCCTGAATACAAGAAGAATAACACATACAATACAACACTTTGTAACGACAAAATGTTATTCCTCAATTTGTATATTCTTGATTTTGCCAAACTTTCAGTTTTTAAAAACCTTCTTCAGGGCATTAACTATGTGAAAGTTTATTTATAATACCCTATATTAATATTAATTATTGTCTATCTACCTTGTTGTATTCAGGTTATATAATTAATATTGTTATTGGGTATTACATATATATATGTTTAGTGGCTTTTAAGTGTTTTATTGTATGTATATATACACTACATACAAACAGACGCTGCAAGCAAAACATAATTATGTGTGTGCTACCATTGTGCATTTTAGTCCAGATTTATTTTGTACAAAGATATATTTTACCATGTTATAATGTATATTAGAAAGTGTATTATTTCTGTATGCATGATAGTGGCAAGTGTTTGTGTGTGTTGGTTGCTTGTTTTTTTAACGTCTTCTTTACTTCTGCATCGAATTGATAAGATGCATAACACATACACTCCCCACAATAAAAAAAAAAATAAAAAAAAATCATAATTTAAAAAAACAAAGAAAACTTATTAAATAAATTGAGCCACTGGACAATCAATTAAAGCTTTTGCTAACATTATGCTTATCTTAACCTGACTCTCATATCAAAATTTGGAGCTAAATGAGGTTAATTAGTTATTCATTGCTTACAGGGTCCAGCGGACTGCAAAGACCTGAATAAGGACCACAAAATCAAGACCACAACTTTGCTAATGCCTAAAAGAGGACTCACCCCTGCTCCATATCATATATCTGTTGAAACAACCTTAGTGGTAACACTGAAGGCACTCCACCAGCCAGTCACTTACAATAAAGGCATCCCACGCAGGGGACGCTGAGGCTATACTCGTAATTTATCGAACCCCGAGTTACAAAAATAAAATTTAATACAAACATCATTATAAAATATCAACAAAATACATACATATAAAATGACTACATTGCCAAATAAATATATCATAGGACGCCCTGCTGGTTAATATTTGAAGCTATGCACTGTGTTGAGGGATTGGCCTTGGACTTTGATGTCCGTGTTGATGCCTTTGGTGTTGCTGGTCATCATTTTGGTCTTCTCTGCACTTATTTCCATTCCATAGGCTCTGGAGATGGTGTCAAGCCTCTGTACCAGCTGTTCAAGTTCTTGTTCCTCTCCCGCCAATCCATCAATGTCATCCGCAAAACGAAGATTGGAGATTGCTCTACCCCCTATGCTGACTGTGCCTTCATGATCTGCAAGAGCATCTGACATGATGCGCTCTAGGAAGATGTTGAAGAGTGTGGGAGAGAGTAGGCATCCTTGACGCACACTGATTGTTGTTCTGAACCAGTTCCCGATAACGCTGTTATGGAGGACTGCACTGATAGCCTTGTCATACAGGCTTTTGATGACTTCAATAATTTTAGGGCAGATGTTGTACACTTTCATTGTTGCCCATAGAGCTGCATGCCAGACTCAGTCAAACGCCTTCTTGAAGTCTATGAACACATGATATAGATGTTGTTCGTGCTGTAGGTATTTCTCACAGATTATTCGGAGGTTGAAAATCTGCTCAGTGGTATTTCGCCTGCTCTGAATCCTGCTTGTTCTTCAGCTATGATTTGTTCAGCTTGGGGTTTTAACCTTTTGAGTATTATTTTCAGGAGGACCTTGCTGGGATGGCTGATGAGGCTGATGGTGCGGTAATTTTCACATTCCTGGAGGTTACCTTTTTTGGGAAGAGTGGTGATAGGCGACTGGGTCCATGGTGTAGGCCACTCCCCACTCTGCCAGATCTTGTTACAGATAATGGTGAGAGCATCAATCATCGCTTCTCCTCCTGCTTGTAGCAGTTCCGCGGGTATGTTGTCCACTCCCGCTGACTTCCCTTTCTTTAGCGATTGCACTGCTGCCTCAACTTCTTCCCGGAGAATTGGGAGGATTTCTTCTTCTTCTCTGTTCTCAGGACATGCTAGAACTGATGTGTCTCTATTTGGTGTATGGTTGTAAAGGTCAGAGCACTACTCTGTCTATCTGTCCAAGACTTCTTGTTCTTCTGTAAGGCATATGCCAGACTTGCTTTGGATCGTGGAGACTGGGCGGTTTGACACTTGTCAGCCGCTTCACAGTCTGGTAGGCCTTCTTGCTGTTGTTCTTGTTCAGACTGTTCTCTATTTCCTGGCATTGATCTTCTATCCAGTTCTCCTTTGCTGTGCGCATGCCATTTCGGATGTCATTGTTGATTTTTGCGGTAGACGTTATCTCCCTGTGAGGTGTTCTTTTTCTTTGTTATCTCTCTTCGTTTATCACACAGATCCAAAAGTTCAGGTGTGATCCACGGCTTCTTCTTTGGTCGGTGCTTGCCAAGGATCTCAGTGGCGGCATCTGTCACAGCTGAGTTGAAGGTAGTGGTCATGGTGTTGACATCTACTTCACCAGCCCCCAAGATGAGCAGTGCTGCAAATTTCCCTCCAATTGTGGCCTGAAATAGTTCTGCCACCTCCGGGTCTTGCAGTTTGTCCAGGTCGAACTTCAGTCTAGTGCACTTTGCTGTATTTACTCTCTTCAAGTGGAGCCGGAAAGACATCATCACAAGATCGTGGTCACTTCCAATGTCTGCTCCTGGAAAAGTGCGTGTCCTGCCAATGTTGATGCTTGATCTGAAGCGTTTCTTGACCATGGTGTAGTCTATTTGGTTGTGATGCTCCCCGCCGGGACTGTGCCATGTCCATCGTCTGGAGTTTTTGTGGAGACCAAGCGTGTTTGCCAGTACCAGATTGTTGTATCTGGCAAACTCCAAGAGTCTCAGACCCCTGTCATTTGTCTCGTTGTGGCAGTAGGGTCCACATGTGTCTCTCCAGTTGTGGTGCGCATCTTGGCCAACCTTGGCATTCCAGTCCTATCCTATCCTATCCTGTCCCATAACCCGAAGGTCGTAGGGGCACCACAGATGATCGTTTAACCAGCATACTCCATCTTTCTCTGTCCTCAGCAGCCCTCATGGCTTCGCTCAGTGTCAAACCAGACCATTCTCGAATGTTGTCCTCCCACCTCTTTTTCGGTCTCCCCCTTCTTCTACCTCCTTGCACTGTGCCTTGCAGAATGGTCTTTGCAAGGCCTGATGATCTGGTGACGTGGCCATACCATCGGAATTTCCGTTTCTTCACCACTGTGAGCAGGTCATCGTGTTGTCCAATGGCTTGTGTGATGGTCTGTCGGACTTCGTCGTTGGTGATGTGTTGAGTATAGGAAATGCACAGAAGTCTTCTGTAGCACCTCATCTCCATGCTTTGTATTCTTCGTTGGAGATCTGCTGTGAGGGTCCATGCTTCGCAAGCATATAGGAAGATGGAGATGACCAGAGAGCGCAGCAGTCTTACTTTGTAATGTAGACTGATGGTTCTGTCTTTCCAAATGGGCTTCAACCTTGTCAGGGCAGCAGTTGTTTGTGCGGTCCTGGAGAGGACTTCCTGTCGAGACCCATTGTCTGACACAATGGCTCCTAAATATTTGAAGCTGTGCACTGTGTTGAGGGATTGGCCTTGTACTTTGATGTCCGTGTTGATGCCATTGGTGTTGTTGGTCATCATTTTGGTCTTCTCTGCACTTATTTCCATTCCATAAGCTCTGGAGGTGGCATTCCAGTCGATGTCATAAAAATCCTCCACTTCGCTGTCGTCATAGTCTGATGTTGGGGCATAGGCCTGGATGATGGTGATGTTGAAAGGGGTTGCTCTCAGGCGAATGGTAATGAGTCTACTGGAGACTGGGCGGCAACCCATGACAGTGGCAAGAATGTTCTTGTGGACCAAGAATCCAACGCCGTGTTCGTGCCTGTCATCTCTACCGCTGAAATAGAGCCTGTGGCCTTTGTCGGTCGTTGTTTCACCTAGGCCTTTCCAGCGCAGTTCGCTGATGCCTAGAACGTTCCATCGATAGTGGTCCAACTCGTGGGCCAGTTCTTCTAATTTTCCTTCCGCAGTTAGGGTCCTGACATTCCAGGTTCCTATGACGATGTTGTTTCTCGTGCGGATCTTGCTAAATTGTCCATCAGTAGCATACTTAACACCTCCGTCCTGGTGGCCAACGGAAGGCGCGGACCTTGTGCCGGGCGACGACCGATCCGGTATGGAATTAGTGGATTGTGTCATCATGTAGTGTGTCTTGGGCAAAAAAAAACTGGCGCTGCCCAATCCTCTCCAGGCTGTTGGCCACAGCCGAAATCCACGAATACAGTGTGACTCGCCTTGGCCCTGTGCACGTGGTCGTTGAACCTGTAGTAACGTGAGGTTCCTCCGCCCTGGCCGGTGACTTCTGTGTAGAAGACTTTCGCCCAGTGATGCCGTGCTAACATCACCCCTGTTAGTCGCCTCTTACGACACGCCGGGAAACGTTGGGTCTATTCTATTTAATGCCCGAACCCACATTTTATTATTATTTGGCAGAAAGCGTCCAATATTCCCAAGCTGATCCAACAGATCTCAAACACAAATGAGTTTTATCCCGGAAGAGCTTTCAAGAAAACAGGTAGTCTAAGTGACTGGTCTAGTGAAGAAGACAGTATAGTAGATTGATAGAACAGAGTATAAATGAGAAAGATCAAAGTAAAAAGACAGCGACAGTGGGAATTTAAAGCTCTGATATTCCAGATTTTTGTGTGTTTTGTTTTGTGCAGACCGAGCGTGTTTGCCAGTACCAGATTGCTGTATCTGGCAAACTCCAATAGCCTCAGACCCCTGTCATTTGTCTCGTTGTTGCAGTGGGGTCCACGTGTGCCTCCCCAGTTGTGGTGCGCATCTTGGCCAACCTTAGCATTCCAGTCGCCTTGCACTATGACTATGTCCTTCTTCGGCACTTGGTCAAGGACCGCCTGTGGATTTTCATAAAAATCCTCCACTTCGCTGTCGTCATTGTCTGATGTTGGGGCATAGGACTGGATGATGGTAATGTTGAAAGGGGTTGCTCTCAGACGGATGGTAATGAGTCTACTGGAGACTGGGCGGCAACCCATGACAGTGGCTAGAATGTTCTTGTGGACCAAGAATCCAACGCCGTGTTCGTGCCTGTCATCTCTACCGCTGAAATAGAGCTTGTGGCCTTTGTCGGTTGTTGTTTCACCTAGGCCTTTCCACCGCAGTTCGCTGAGACCTAGAACGTTCCATCGATAGTGGTCCAACTCGTGGGCCAGTTCTTCTAATTTTCCTTCCGCAGTTAGGGTCCTGACATTCCAGGTTCCTATGACGATGTTGTTTCTCGTGCGGATCTTGCTAATTTGTCCATAAGTAGCATACTTTTCACCTCCGTCCTGGCGGCGCGGTCCTTGTTCCGGGCGACGACCGATCCGGTATGGAATTAGTGGATAGCCTCATCATGTGTTGTGTCTTGGGCAAAAAAAGACCTGGCGGTGCCCAATCCTCTCCAGGCTGTTGGCCACAGCCGAAATCCACGAATACAGTGTGGCTCGCCTTGGCCCTGAGCACGTGGTCGTGGAACCTGTAGTAACGTGAGGTTCCTCCGCCCTGGCCGGTGACGTCTGTGTAGAAGACTTTCGCCCAGTGATGCCGTGCTAACATCACCCCTGTTAGTCGCCTCTTACGACATGCCGGGAAACGTTGGATCTATTCTATTTGCCCGAACCCACACAGTCCCGGCGGGGAGCATCACAACCAGATCGACTACATCATGGTCAAGAAACGCTTCAGATCAAGCATCAACATTGGCAGGACACGCACTTTTCCAGGAGCAGACATCGGAAGTGACAACGATCTCGTGATGATGTCTTTCCGGCTCCATTTGAAGAGAGTAAATACAGCAATGTGCACTAGGCTGAAGTTCGACCTGGACAAACTGCTAGACCCGGAGGTGGCAGAAATATTTCAGGCCATAATTGGAGGGAAATTTGCAGCACTGCTCATTTTTGGGGCTGGTAAAGTAGATGTCAACACCATGACCACTACCTTCAACTCAGCTGTAACAGATGCCGCCACTGAGATCCTTGGCAAGCACCGACCAAAGAAGAAGCCGTGGATCACACCTGAACTTTTGGATCTGTGTGATAAACGAAGAGAGTTAAAAAAGAAAAAGAACACCTCACAGGGAGCTGATGTCTACCGAAAAATCAACAATGACATCCGAAAAGGCATGCGCACAGCAAAGGAGAACTGGATAGAAGATTAATGCCAGGAAATAGAGAACAGTCTGAACAAGAACAACAGCAAGAAGGCCTACCAGACTGTGAAGCGGCTGACAAGTATTAAACAGCCCAAAGTCTCCACGATCCAAAGCAAGTCTGGCATATGCCTTACAGAAGAACAAGAGTCTTGGACAGATGGACAGAGTACTGCTCTGACCTTTACAACCATACACCAAATGGAGACCCATCAGTTCTAGCATGTCCCGAGAGCAGAGAAGAAGAAATCCTCCCAATTCTCCGGGAAGAAGTTGAGGCAGCAGTGCAATCGCTGAAGAAAGGGAAGTCAGCGGGAGCGGACAACATACCAGCGGAACTGCTACAAGCAGGAGGAGAAGTGATGATTGATACTCTCACCATTATATGTAACAAGATCTGGCAGAGTGGGGAATGACCTACACCATGGACCCAGTCGCTTGTCACCACTCTTCCCAAAAAAGGTAACCGTCAGGAGTGTGAAAATTACCGCACCATCAGCATCATCAGCCATCACAGCAAGGTCCTCCTGAAAATAATACTCAAAAGGTTGAAACCCCAAGCTGAACAAATCATAGCTGAAGAACAAGCAGGATTCATGGCAGGGCGAAGTACCACTGAACAGATTTTTAACTCAGAATAATCTGTGAGAAATACCTACAGCACCAACAACATCTATATCATGTGTTCATAGACTTCAAAAGGCGTTTGACCGAGTCTGGCATGCAGCTCTATGGGAACAATGAAAGTGTTTAATGAAAACTCACACTCACACATCAGCCCTAAAATTATTGAAGTCATCAAAAGCCTGTATGACAGGGCTACCAGTGCAGTCCTCCATAACAGCGTTATCGGGAACTGGTTCAGAACAACAATCGGTGTGCGTCAAGGATGCCTACTCTCTCCAACACTCGTCAACATCTTCCTAGAACACATCATGTCAGATGCTCTTGCAGATCACGAAGGCACAGTCAGCATAGGGGGTAGAGCAATCTCCAATCTTCGTTTTGCGGATGACATTGATGGATTGGCGGGAGAGGAACAAGAACTTGAACAGCTTGTGCAGAGGCTTGACACCACCTCCAGAGCTTACGGAATGGAAATATGTGCAGAGAAGACCAAAGTGATGACCAACAACACCAATGGCATCAACACGGACATCAAAGTCCAAGGCCAATCCCTCAACACAGTGCATAGCTTCAAATATTTGGGAGCCATTGTGTCAGACAATGGGTCCTGACAGGAAGTCCTCTCCAGGATCGCACAAACAACTGCTGCCCTGACAAGGTTGAAGCCCATTTGGAAAGACAGGACCATCAGTCTACATTCCAAAGTAAGACTGCTGCGCTCCTTTGTCATCTTTCTATATGCTTGCGAAGCATGGACCCTCACAGCAGATCTCCAACGAAGAATACAAAGCATGGAGATGAGGTGCTACAGAAGACTTCTGGGCATTTCCTATACCCAACACATCACCAACGACGAAGTCCGACAGACCATCACACAAGCCATTGGACAACACAATGACCTGCTCACAGTGGTGAAGAAACGGAAACTCCGATGGTATGGACACATCACCAGATCATCAGGCCTTGCAAATACCATCCTGCAAGGCACAGTGCAAGGAGGTAGAAGAAGAGGGAGACCGAAAAAGAGGTGGGAGGACAACATTCGAGAATGGACTGGTTTGACACTGAGCGAAGCCATGAGGGCTGCTGAGGACAGAGAAAGATGGAGTATGCTGGTTAAACGATCATCTGTGGTGCCCCTATGACCTTCGGGTTACGGGACAGGATAGGATAGGATAGGATTTTCCAGAAAGTGGGGATAGTATTTATACAGAATCCCTTCTCCCCAGAGAGGAATGGGGATGAGTGGGGGGAGGGGATATCCAAATGACGTCCCTATTTTTGAACACCCATAAAGTTTTGAGAGCAATATGATGACTGTTGTACTGATAAATCATTTGTTGGAATTGGTTGTATTGTAGACTATTAGATTCGGTTTAAAACCAGGATAACTCTGTCTTTGTGAGAGGAGAACAAAATGGAAAAGGGTTATTTGTTGTTAAAGAACACAGAATGAAGAATTGTTGCCTGCTTTTATCAAGGAAGAACCTGGAGATTTGTCAGCGACGGCAAATATCATAGTTTTGGTATGACAAGTTAAAATCCTCAAATTGCACCAACGCATTGAAAATGTTCCACGAAACGAGATTAAATTTACTGTGTCATTCTTAGCCAAGTATCTGTTTGCAGGCTGTTGTGAGTTTGTTGCTTAACTAGTTTTTATCAAAAAGCTACGTTTACTTTGTAATACGTTTTTGTTCCAGCTTATAGAAGACACCTTGGATGTCGTAAGTTATAAACTAAATGTATTCTTTCTAATTTATTACAGTGTAAAAGAAGAACAACAGATAAGTCTGCTCTTTACTCGTAAAAGATGTGTGACAAAGGAAAAGTTGTTAATATACTATATTCAAGAAATTAATCAAACAAGTTTTATGATTTTTAACAGATTTTTACTTTGCTAAGTGACATTTTATAAACACACTAGGAATATGGCATTTGAATAAAACATTTCAGTATGAGAAAAATAAGAAACAAAACACCCAAGAACCCTCATTTTTGGTTTTCATTAAACACAAAATTGTGAACAGCTACTAGGAAAAGATAGAGTTTAAAGGTTAAGTGAAAGACATCGTTAAATAAAAAGTAGCTCTAAAAGTAAGTGTCAATATAAAGTTTTTTAGTTTTTTTTTTAAAGTAAAACTACCTATGTCTGCTAAAAGTGCTCTGGAGTACGTAATCACATATCATAATACATGCTTTGAAACTATATACACACATATAAGACAATGAAATTTGTATTGATTTCTTGTTTATAGGGTCCAGTTAACCTATTGCGATCATATCTGCACCACACTCACACAAAAAGGGTCTATCTCTTACAAGATCGGAAAAACATATACCGATACAAATTTATGATACTATGACCACTTTGCCACAAAGGTAAATAAAGCCAGGTACTGTTGAGGGTGTCAGCCCTTCTGCTTAGTTAGTTATTAATTGTTTATAGAGTCCAGCGGACAGCGCTCTTCTGCTTATTTTGTGAACCCCAAATTATAAACAAAATTTGTCAGCTCCAAACTACAAAACAAAGTGAAAAAATATGACAAATATGAATATTCAATATTTAATTCATCTGTATTTTATCAATCCCTTTCCACCGTTTTTTCTTAGCATTTTTATGATATTGTGGTTGGCATCCCTGTCTGTGGTGGCTAGGCAGTAAAAATTGTACACACCAGGATGATCTTTGGGTCTTATTGGCCGCACCTGCCTTATGAATCATACATAAAAAGGCAGGTGCGGCCAATAAGACCCAAAGATCATTCTGGTGTGTACAATTAAGGAAGGTGCGGCAAATAAGACCCAAAGATCAATCTGGTGTGTACAATTTTTACTGCCTAGCCACGACAGACCGCGCCTTTCCAGATTAAGAGCTGCTCAAGGCGCTGGCCGACACAGAATCTAACTCAAAGTAGCCCAAGGCGCCGCTTTCTTCCTAGGCGCATCAGCTGATCCCCAAACGATTGAACCCACTCTTGTGCGACCGGGGATGGTAAGAAAAAGGACCTAGTGCTTGATGGGTGCATATGTGGAACTGGTACTCACCCGTCTAGGACATGAGCATCAGCAGCTTTGAAGTAGATGGACAGTATCTAGAACAATCGCAAGTAGCTATTCAATTATTACGCTGAAGTGTCCTTCTTTCTTTGCTACAAGTAGCCGTCTTTATGCGATGTATTGCACAACGATCAATACTCAATCAAGAAGCTCTTTGGCTCAATCTGTTTTCCCAAGACTGATAGCCTTGGTCAGGTACCTGTAAACAATCCACTTAAATTCCATTTAGTGGTATCTGCTAAGGTGTTTTTGAGGTGAGTGGAGAAGATGGGAAAGGGTGCCGGCGATTTTTGTCGTAGGGGGGGGGGGGGACGTTTGTGTGTGGGAGTGGAGAGACGTTTGTGTGTGTGATTGTGTAGGTGCGAGAGAAAGAGAGGGGGAGAGAGATGGAGAGACAGAGAGAGACACGCAAATAGAAAGAGACAGAGAGAGAGAGACAGTGAGGGAGAGAGACAGAGAAATTTGATATGAGAGTAAGGTTAAGATAAGCATAATGTTAGCAAAAGCTTTAATTGATTGTCCAGTGGCTCAATTTATTTAATAAGTTTTCTTTGTTTTTTTAAATTATGATTTTTTTAATTTTTATTTTATTGTGGGGAGTGTATGTGTTATGCATCTTATCAATTCGATGCAGAAGTAAAGAAGACGTTAAAAAAACAAGCAACCAACACACACAAACACTTGCCACTATCATGCATACAGAAATAATACACTTTCTAATATACATTATAACATGGTAAAATATTTCTTTGTACAAAATAAATCTGGACTAAAATGCACAATGGTAGCACACACATAATTATGTTTTGCTTGCAGCGTCTGTTTGTATGTAGTGTATATATACATACAATAAAACACTTAAAAGCCACTAAACATATATATATATATAATACCCAATAACAATATTAATTATATAACCTGAATACAACAAGGTAGATAGACAATAATTAATATTAATATAGGGTATTCTTCTTCTTCTTCTTCCATTTGACGACCACGATCAATAATGATCACTATTGTCGCAATAGGGCGATATGTTGTCACTGGGGGTAAGAAACGGTTTGATAAGGGGCAGGGCTGTTGGGTAAGAGAGGGAAGAGGGTGGAGAGGGGGAGGTGCATGGGATTGTGGAGGTGTGGGCTACAGCACCGCCAGCGCCCTTGTAATGAAGGCGCTGACTGACGGTGCCTGCACCACTTCAGCGGGCAGGAGGTTCCAGTCGCGGACGGTCCGGGGGAAGAAGGCTGACTGGCGGTGGTCTGTACTGCAGGGGATGCGGGTGTACTGTAGGCTGTGGCCACGCCGGGATCTTGATGGCAGTGGTTTCAGGTGGGAGCATCTGACTTGGATGGTTTTGTGGTGGATTTTGAAGAAAGTGGATAGTCGGGCTATTGTTCGGCGTTTTTGAAGGGAGGGCCATTTCAGCTGCTCAAGCATTGCTGACACACTGGAGGTCGCCTTGTAGTCATTCATGACAAAGCGGGCTGCTCGTCGTTGGACTGCTTCCAGGTCATCTGTCAGGTTCTGCTGAGAAGGGTCCCATACGGTTGAGGCATATTCGAGGTGGGGGCGCACCAGGGCTTTGAACGCTAGTTCCTTTACTTGACGTTGGCGGGTTTTCAGGTTTCTCCGCACAAAGCCAAGCACGGAGTTTGCTTTGTTGGTGACCCTTTGGATGTGCTCATCCCACTTGCCATTGGCCTGTATGGTGACACCCAGGTACTTGGTGGAGGTAACGTTTTGGAGGGTGAGGCCGTGTAGGGTGTACTGGGTTGCTTGGTCAGCCATCCTTCTGGCGATGTTGAGGATAACACACTTGCTGGGATGGAACTCCATATTGCAGGCTTCCTCCCACTTCTCCAAGGCAGCAAGGTCGGCCTGGAGGATTTGTTGGTCGTGGTCATTCACTCTGGCGCGGAAGAGCATGGTGTCGTCCGCGAGCAGTCTGGAGGTAGAGGCAACCCTGTCTGGTAGATCGTTGATATATACGAGGAACAGACAAGGGCCAAGGACGCTGCCTTGAGGTACACCGGACCTCACACATACTGGGTCAGACCGGGCTCCCTCAACGACAACGGATTGGGTGCGTCCTTCCAGAAAGTTCGCTATCCATGCGTTCGTCTGCCCCCTGACACCATAGTGGTCCAGCTTGTGCACTAGTAGGCTGTGGTTCACTTTGTCGAAAGCCTTCGCAAAGTCCATCACTACGACATCAGTGGGCAAGCCGCGCTCCATGTTGTCTGACAGCTCCTCTGTGAATTCAAGCAGCTGCGACTCGCAGGACCTGCCTCTGCGGAAGCCATGCTGCTGTGGGGTGAGGATGCTGTTGGACTCCAGGTGTGTCATGATGGAGCTGACCAGGATGTGTTCAAACACTTTACAAGGGACACTAGTGAGGGAGATTGGGCGGTAGTTGCCAGGATCATATTGTTGTCCCTTTTTGAAGACAGGGTTATTATAAATAATTTCAGTGATATGCAATCCAGCGTACCTATTAAAACCATGTTTTGATATGCATTAAACTCCTTTTTAATCCCTTTTGCTTATTTTTGCTTCTTTTCGCTCTTTTAATTCCCTTTTCGCTGCTTCATTTCATTTTTTTCCTCGTCTTGGCGACTCTTAACGGAAATTCCCGAATCGAACAGTTTACCGGGCTGATGTTTCAGTGATACGTAATCCAATTTACCCATTAAACGCATCTTTTGATAGGCATTGAACTTCTTTTGAATCTCTTTTGCATATTTAGGCTCCTTTTCGCTCTCTTATTACCATTTTCGCTCATTTTATGCCCGGTTTTGTCAAACTGGCTTGTATTTTTTGTCTCGGAGTAGTGTCCCTTCACATACTTTGCCTCCAAATCTGACGCAGCAAGCTGATTTATCAGTGATATGCAATCCAATGTACCAATTAAAACCATGTTTTGATATTCACTGAAAGCCTTTTTAATTCAATTTGCTTATTACGTGTCATTTTTGCTTTTTTAATCCCATTTTCACGCTTTACATTCCTCTTTTCGCTGGTCTTGGATCGATGGGCTCATTACAAAGGGAAATCCCCGAATCGATCGAGCAATTTTTTTCATAATTAATCAATAATTCTTCATTTAACCGCTTCTTTTAATACGTGTGGAGCTTAATTAGGCTTCTGTTTGCTATTTTGGGGTCCTTTTCGCTTGTTTTTGCTCTTTTGGTTCCCCTTTTCGCTCTTTTCGCTGTCCTTTTCGCCCTTTTCGCTCTTTTCGTATTTTCTGTACACCCCTACATTACGGTCAGTGCTTCAAAATACAAATAATTTCTCATACATGATACATTAAGTTTGAGTTTTTTTTTTAATTTGTTTACAAAGATCACATCGAGGACTAACTTATTAAAGCGTTAAATTAACATTCTGTCCAATATATAAGCAGGCCATCGTTCGGTCACCTAAAATGGAAAAAGAGCTGAAAGTGTTGATTCGGCGTTTTTTCTTTAATGGCTATTAAAAAAAAGTGTTCGACTTATGTTAAAAAAATGAATTTGTTTTGCAATATGCATGTTATCCTGTATTAAATTTAGGCAAAAAAAAAAATTTTTTTTTGGTTCCGAAAAAATGATGTGTTGTTGCTATTGAAAGCATTGAACATCAAACGTTTAGCATTTAGGTTACTGTCTCGGACGCGACGGGCGCCACTTTGCTGATAACAAGCTTACATTTAGGATGAATGGCTTGGATGAATTAAACATTTCTGACAAAAGAAGCACTTGCATCATCCGGCTTACTACCTCTGACATCATTCAAACCAGTGTGGATCAAAATAACATCGGGATTAGCATTTGATGACGTTGCCTCCATCAATGTTGATTTGAGCTCAACAGACTTATACGCCTTATGGGCTGTAGCATGCAGACCATACAGGTATTTCTCCAGACTCAAGTACTTTATTAAATAATTTGCAAAAAACAGGTGCTAATTCTGGCATGCTTCCTTTAATGTATTCATTGTAAATTTCATCAATACCAGCTGCTTTCCCTACTTTTAAGGTTTTAACTGCTTTTATAATTTCATCTACAGTAATTGATGCATTTAAAAATTCTGTGTCAAAATCAACATCACACCTTACATTCTGTTCGTCTTCATCGTCTCCCTTAACTTCAACATTTAAGTTTTTAAAATGATCATATAAAGTATTTATATCTATACTACATTCTGCTGTTGATGAACTTTTAACTTGCTTCCAATATTCTTTAGGATTAGTTGTACTTAAATGTGTTAATTCTTGTTGCAACTGAATTTTCATTTGCTTTGCACTTTTCCTCAAAATGTTTTTATATTCTTTACTTATTTTCGTAAAATTATATCTATTTCTTGAATTGTCTTTTAGTCTTAAATTTCGTTTACATTTAAAATATTCATTCCTCTTTTGTCGACAATCTTCATTAAACCATTTTTGTTTGTTCATTCTACGCTGCCCAAAAGAATTATTAAGTTTGACACTTCCCAATGCTTCTTTAGCTGACTTCAACAAAATAGCTGTTAGCTGTTTGTTTGCATCGCCAACCGAGGATACGTCAACAAAGTCAATTAACGTGTCTATGTCATTACGTAATAATACTTCTTTAAACAACTCTGATTTATCATTGGACCACCGCTTAACTCTTTCAGACTGACTGTCACTACTTATTTTACTCTGACAAACTGGAATTACGTCTTCAAGCTGACGGTGAGCATTCATTTCAAAAGACAATGTAACCGGATTGTGGACATCAGAAAATAAAACATCAAATGATTCAACATGCAGATCAGAAACAAAGCTTAAAAGCTCATAAGATCCAATAAAATAATCTATAACAGAACTTGAGCTACTTGTAAGTGCACCAATGCCTCTGTCACGTCCCACTCTCCCATTAAAGATAAGCAAAGAGTGCGATTTACATAACTCCAGAAGTCTATATCCGTAATTATTTAACTTATGTTCATTTTGCGAACTACGTTTAGCTGAAATAGAATGATCATGAAAAAAGGATGTGAACGCGTCATTCACATTAATATAAACATTATCTTCAACGAAATCATCATTTCTTCTTGTATAAGCATTAAAGTCTCCAAACAATAAAATATAATAATAATAATAATAATAATAATTACTGTATTTATAATGCGCTTATCTTATAATAATTATAACTCTAAGCGCGCACTCACAACTCACGCACGCATGTGCACGCTTTAGACAATGACACATGTAACAATTACGCAAAAAATACATTCACTCAAATATATTCATACCACAAACAGACCAGACACTATATGCAAGAGACAGCTGGCGATGGGGTGCGTAGTGAGGTCATGGTGTTAGAACTGCTTGAAAAGGTAAGTTTTGAGGGCAGACTGGAAGGAGGTGGGAGAGGGTTTCTGACGGAGAGAGAGTGGAAGGGTATTCCAGATGGATGGGCCGTAGACAGAGAAGGAGCGGGACCCGAACGTGCTGAGTTTGGAGCGAGGAATGCGGAGGCGGAGAGGGTCGGAGGCAGAGCGAAGAGAGCGAGAGGGAATGTATGGGTGAAGTAAGTCAGAGAGATAGAGAGGAGCGGAGTTGTTGAGGGACTTGTAGCAGAGAGACAAGGTCTTGTATTGAATGCGTTGGGAGATGGGAAGCCAGTGTAGGGCTTTGAGCAAGGGAGTGACGTGGTCAGATTTCTTCTTTCTGAGGACGAGGCGGGCAGTATTGTTTTGAACGCGTTGGAGAGGGAGAGTGGTGGAGCGGGGAAGGCCGGAAAGAAGGGAGTTGCAATAGTCGATGCGAGACAGGATGAGGGAGACAGCAAGTTTGGTGGCAGCTTCGATATCATAGTCCGATCTGCAGGTTTCTTTCAAGTCTAATAAACAAGAATCTATTTCATCAAATAACCCAACGCTGCTATATCTGCTTCCTTCAGGTGGTATATATACAGCTCCAGCTAAGACATCTTTTTCAAAACCAAATATACTGTTTCCTTCATGACACAAAGAAACAAAGCCACTGATAGTTTTCTTGTATAAAACAGCAATTCCACCTGACCGATGATAAGAAAACTTGCACCTGTTTGAAAAAATAATATCATATCCCAAAGAATCAAATGTTTCCCGAACAAATGAAACATCCAGATCATCAAGTTTTGTTTCTAACAATGTAATGATGTCAAAAGAAGTCACAAAATTAATAAACTCTGTATATTTCATACGACTTTTAAGACCGCCAACATTTAACAGTAAAAACTGAACACCACATACTGCAGCTTGATGAGATAATGTACATGTATTTATATCACTAAGTGAAGAAGAAGACGACACAGAATGTACAGGTAATGACGCTGGTGAAACACGTTCTGTTAGTAATGCAGCTGATGATGAAGAGCGCAACTCTCGGAGACCTCCATCGAGTTCCTAACTACTGACACTATGCTGGATTCCCAGAGCATTGAAATCCAGATTGTCCACTCCAATCCGGAAGAGGTCATCGGGCGTATCCAGGAAAACCACATCTGCCCGCTCCTGCCCAGGCTTCTTCTTCAACTGACAGCGGACCTTTCCTTCAGGCGTTGTAGACACTTTATCGACGGCAGGCTGCTTCTTGGCGTAATTTAGAAGCCTGGAGCGGAGCCGGGTCAAGTCGTCGTTTATGTAGACGCCTTTGTAGCTACTGTGACGAAGGTCAGCTCTTTTCTTCATCACCGCCGCCTTGGATCGCCTCGACACAAACTTGACGAGGATAGGTCGTGGTTTTGTGCCTTTGCCTTTCTGCCCACTGCGATGCAACACAGACAGCTCTTCAAGCTTGACAGGACACCCAATAGACTGAAAAATGTCAATGACCTTCTTCTCGGTGTCCTCACCTTCTTCCTCCCGCACACCAGTGATTCGGACAGACTCCCGCCGTGAATATTGTTCCTGCCTATCTAGATCATATTGCAGCAGAAGGTTCTGCCTTTTCAGCTCTTTGATCGTTTGTTGTTGTTGATCATGGAGCGATCTGGTAGCATCTTCAAGGTACCTCTTCAAAAGCTTTTCCAGGCAGGCGGACAAAAGAGGAACAAGCATTTCTGTGACGCGGATGGCAATTACGTCACTTTCAGGCTTGTCTGTGACGTCATTCTTGTTCTTCTTGTTCTTTCCTTTGCCTTTGCCTTTTCCCTTGCCAATGGAAGTGTTCATGGCGTTGACCAACATCTCTTCAACATCTTCTCTAATGTCAGTGTCGTCAAAAAGTCCTTTGGAAGTGCCAGAAGGTCCGGATTGCTGAGAACAGTGGATCGTTTTAGAAGTCATGGTGGGTCAATGTCAATGTCACTCCAGTCAAGAATCACAATCACACAATTCAGGAAAAAAACACAATATCTGCACGTCACTCTCTATACACTAAAAAGAATCACACCAAACTTAAAAACACTTGTAGCTTGCATTGCACTAAAAGAATAAACTGAATCACAAACAAAAATCACGAAATACTGAGCATCCACACCAAAAGAAACAGTCGTTCATGAACCGGAAGTTCATCTTCTAGACTTACCCTCCGTCTTCTTGTGCATCCTCTGCATCAGCGTTGCAGCTGCTTCGAGCGTTCCACCACCCACGTTATCTGTATTACCCCTCGAATTCTTATTCCAGCTTGACTTTGTACAGTATTATCCTCGACTGCCAGCTTGACTTCGTATTACAACTTGACGTCTTATACCAACTTGACTTCGTTTTTTTAAAGTCTCCTATACGCTGTGTCCGGCAGGGGAAGGAAGTGGGGGGGGGGGTCCCACATGAGGTCTGGGGAATACCGTAAATGGAACAACTTCAGACTTAAACCGTACAGAGTTCTTACCTTTCTTTTTGCGCTCTTCAGTGTCTTTACACGCCAAAGTTTAGTGTGCTCATTCCTTACCGTTCCACGCTACTTGGTGCGACATTTTCCGATTAGGACAACAATCAGACATTTTCCGATCAGAACAACAATCAGTGTGCCTCAAGGATGCCTACTTTCTCCAGCACTCTTCAACATCTTCCTAAAGCGCATCATGTCAGATGCCTTTTCAAATCACGAAGACACACTCAGCATAGGGAGAAGAGCAATCTCCAACATCCATTTTGCGGATGACTGATGGATTGGCGGGAGAGGAAGAAGAACTTGAACAGCTGGTACAGAGGCTTGACACCAACTCCAGAGCCTATGGAATGGAAATAAATGAAGAGAAGACCAAACGATGACCAAAAGATGGCCAACAACACCAAGGGCATCAACATGGACATCAAAGTCCAAGGCCAATCCCTCAACACAGTGCATAGCTTCAAATATGTACAAGTCCTTGTATCAGACAATGCGTCCCGACAGAAAGTCCTCTCCAGGCTCGCACAAACAACTGCTGCCCTGGCAAGGTTGAAGCTCATTTTGAAAGACTAGACCATCAGTCCACATTCCAAGGTAAGGCTGCTGCGCTCCATTGTCATCTCCATCTTCCTATATGCTTGCGAAACATAGACCATCACAGCGGATCTACCGCCTTGGCCATTAGCACGTGGTCGTTGAACCTGTAATAACATGAGGTTCCTCCGTCCAGGCCGCAAACTTGTTTTTTTCCAACCTACATGTAGTTCCAGTCATTCGCCCAAAAAGGCAATCACCGAAGTCGAACGAAGCTTTCCGATGTGTTACGAAATTATGCTTGCATGACTACGACTAGTTGACATTAAAAATGATCGCTGTTGCTTCTAATTCTGTTCGATTTACACAGATTAGCATTTCGCAACGGTATACTTTGTTATTATCGACCATATTTAATAGTTGCGTTCCTTGATTTGCATTTTGTTAGTTCTCAACAGTAGGCTAATAATAGCATTCCCCATTTCCTGCCTAGAACCAAGTAGACACTGTTATACAGTATACATAGGCTTAATCTACATTATATATTATAAGTCAGTCTTCGCGCAGCGAAGAAGCTCACTAGCTGAATATAAGTATTAGACCTGTATTGTTTGTTTTATACGTTAAAAAATGTATAAACTATATCTATTCTAAGTAATAATATTTAGGCCTATACTTTATAATATTTGAATCTTTAAATTTCCCGAAATGGACGAGTAAGCTAAGCGAATTTTTTTTTTTATATAACTCGAGATCAGTTAAATTAATAGTTAGTTAGTTATTCATTGCTTACAGGGTCCAGCGGACTGCAAAGAGCCGAATCAGGACCACAAAATCAAGACAACTCGAGATCAGAGTTAAAGATGGAATACGCTGGTGAAACGCTCATATATGGTGCCCCTACGACCTCCGAGTTACGGGATAGGACAGAATAGGTGAAGAAGTGCTACAGAAGTCTTCTGGGCATTTCCTATACCCAGCACATCACCAACAACGAAGCCCGACAGACCATCACACCTTGGACAACACGAGGACATGTTTACAATGGTGAAGAAACGGAAACTCTGATGGACCAATATGCAAGGCACGGTGCAAGGGAGGCAGAAGGAGAGGGAGACAGAAAATGAGGTAGGAGGACAACATGCGCAGTTCGCTGATGCCTAAAATGTTTCATTGGTAGTGGTCCAGTTCGTGGGCCAGTTCTAATTTTCCCTCCGCAGTTAGGTCCTGACATTCCAATTTCCTATGACGATGTTGTGTCTTGTGCAGATCTTGCTAAGTTGTCCATAAGTTGCACACTTATTACCTCGTCCTGGTGGTCAACGGAAGGCGCTGTCCTTGGACGACGACCGATCCGTGTGGAATGAATGGTTCTTTTCACCATGCGGTGTGTCTTGGGCAAGAAAGACCTGAAAACACCCAATCCTCTCCAGGCAGTTGGCGACAGCGGAAATCACTGGCTCGCCTTGGCTCCGAGCACGTGGTCGTTTAGTTAGGGCTCTGAACTTTGCTTGTATTTGTAAATGAAAGATTGTTGTTAGATTGTTGCTCAGCTCGCTAACTGAAACGTAATTGTGAAAGTATTTACGTTGGGGTGTTAGTCTACTCGATTATTGCCGCATTTCTCTTATTGTTGGTTATTGCTGTTTGTGAGCATCAATCTAGTTTGTCTTTCTTTTTACGGCGTGTTTTTGTTTCTTTGCCGGTTGTACCTGATTCAGCTGAATCACCTGACCATGCCAGCAATTTGAATAAAGTCCTCTTTTATCGAGTTTATATGAGTTCGAGTTCTACTAAGTTCAATGAATGCTTGAAAGGGTTTCCCAGATTCCGAAAATTCCCCGAGCATCCCTCTAAAATCCTGTGGCAGGCACAGATCCTTTAAACTGAGTGATGAGGTAGAGGATATAAATACAACCTACTCCATATCTTACAGGTTGCATAGCAATCAGAGACTATCTCCTGCATCCACACACAAACACGCCTGACTTGCAAAGACACATGCCATTCACATAAGATACGATGGCTTACATACAAATAATGATACACATAAGCCCATTAATATTATTTTTTAAATTATGGTTAATATAAGTATTAGTCTATCTATCTATCTATCTATCTATCTATCTATCTATCTATCTATCTATCTATCTATCTATCTATCTATCTATCTATCTATCTATAGATATAGATATAGATATATAGATATATATATACACAATATTCTGAGTGGACCTCAGGCATTGAATTTGTTTTCATATTTATCATCAGCGACATGTTGTCAAATTATTTGTCAATCTGAAAATTCCATTATCTAACCGCAAATCGTTTGACACTCCTAGTTCTGTTCCTTGTGAACCTTGTGACTGACCAGCAATAATTGTTCAACAGTGTTACATCTGATACCTTTCCATTGCTTATTGCAGTGTACAGATGCCTATCAATGTGGGTGTTTCTCCTTATTATATTTTTCATATTCTTCTTCCTCTTCTTCTTATCTTGCCTGTCACTTGCTTGCTTGCTTGTCTTTCTCTTTGTTTGCCTCTGACAATCTGTTATTCCCTCTGTCTTTCTCTATCTCTCTTACCTCTAGCTCTTCTTATTTTCATTGAGCACCTGTTCTGATCATAAAGTATTGACCTGAAAACACAAAAAGAAGAGGACAAAATCTAAATCTTCTCTCACAAAGAGCGTGACTACATGTGTCTTCAATTAAACTATGGGCTCAATAGTCCACTTCTTCAATGCTATTGCAACCAAATATATAAATATAGGACGCTCATGGCTTTTGGGGCAGAGAGGCTTGCGACCTTTTGCCAAAAAATGGTCAGCAAGGGCCAACGCCACACTTAGCCTGATCGTTGACTGACCTACTTCGCACTAAGGATGACACGTCAGCTTCCTAATGCAAGATGAAAACATTATAGTGAGTCTGATGTCATTTTATTAAACGTTTATTCCATATTGAGTTACATTTCTCTTGTGTAAATACAAAGTATATGTATCGTACTAGACAAGATAATCCTACAAAGAATGTATATGTTACGTTGAAACGCGTACGAAAGTACGTCGAAAGCGTGTACGATAGATCTAATCGTTTCGATTTGCAAAGTATTCAATAATGGAGTTTATTTACCTTTGATTTGAGTTTGCATTGTTGTTTGGAGAGGTTTTGTATAACGTTGATAATTTTTGTTGGTCGATATTGATGTAGAATATTCTGGATCTGCGTGTTTACTCTTGATAGAAATTTCCGGATGGATATCGAAGGTCGTGAATGTTCCCGGAAGTAGAGAAAATGTGAATGACGTAAGTCAGTGATGACGATCTTTTATTCGATTGGTGGCAGTGCGTCATTTCTACGGTATTCGAAATCTTTCCGGAAAAGAGAGAGGTTATTTAATCGTGTGCCGAGTTGCTGTTGAGAGATTGTTGGATAGTAAAGTTGTTGGTAAGGAGTTGCTGTGAAAGTTGTTGAGTTGAGTTGAGAATTGTATGCAGTTGTTGGTGTGTGCTGAATAAAAGTGGAAAACTTCATACGTCGACTTTGTTACTTGTATGCTGTTTGGACGGGTTGCGTGGATAAACGAATCTGAGTTACACCTTATCAGGAATTCAGCATTGGGGCTGAATCAGATACTGATAGAAAACACCATCATCAAACAGAGTGTAACATTTTGGGGGTCAAGCCGCGATTCACGCCATAGCCAAGGGTTCAACTGCTACAACAAGCGAGTCAACGTTACGAGAGGCAGTCATCGAGGGTAGCCGCCAACGAGTTGCGTCGAGAGGGGCCAACATACTGGGACTACATCACCGATAGGTTCGGGTTGACTGCAAGGGCGTGTAGTCGCCGAAGAGTTGCTTCGTGAGCGAACAACAGAGCGGGACTACGTGGCTGCCGTAAGACTACGTCGAGGGACAGTCTCGGAGCTACATCGCCAGTGTTACAGAGAGCGGCGAGCGGACGTCGCATCTACTTCAGCACAGGAGCGTGTACATCAACACCAGCGTGGTGCAGCGTCGCATACGACGAGGACAGCGGTGCCTGCGTCAGCGAAGGCGACTAGTGACAAGCATCAGCGCTACTGCAGAAAGCGTGCTGTTCTAGAACAGTCTAGAAAGGTACAGCACAGTCAAGAACTTTCCAGAAAAAAAAGAACTCTACAGTCAAGAACTTTCTAGAAGAAGAACCTTCCAGAAAAGAACTTTCTTTAAAAGAACTTTCCAGAAGCATCAAGATGGCTGACTTCTGGCAGAAAGGGGTTGAACTGAATCTAAAAGGCAAGCAGCTGACGGAGTACGTCAAGTCTCAGGAGAGAATACGAGAAAGAGAATTGGAAGAGAAGCGTCTAGAAAAAGAAATAGAACTAGAACAGAAGCGTCTAGAAGTAGAAGAGCAGCGTCGCCGTGAAGAACGAGAATTAGAAGAGCAGCGTCGCCGTGAAGAACGAGAATTAGAAGAGCAGCGTCGCCGTGAAGAACGAGAATTAGAAGAGCAGCGTCGCCGTGAAGACAGAGAATTCGAGCTGAAGCGTCTTGAGTTCCAGCTAGAAATGGCGCGTATCCAAAACAATCAGCATGCGCCACAAGTCACCAACGACCATACGGCTCCTAAATTGCCAGCTTTCGTCGACGGGAAGGACCAGATCGACAGCTATCTGGCGAGATTCGAAAGGTTCGCCGAAAGCTCTAACTGGCAACCTCAAGACTGGGCAATTCGACTGAGTGCACTTCTGACGGGGCAAGCTCTCGAAGTTTACACCAGACTGTCGAACGATGACGCCAAAAACTACGACGTCTTGAAAGAGGCCCTGTTGCAGTGCTACAACTTTACAGAGAAGGGCTACCGTAAACGCTTCCGTGAATGCCGGCCTAAGTCAGACGAGACGCCAAAGCAGTTTGTGGAGCGCCTGTCGTCATATCTACACAAGTGGGTGGAGTTATCAGGCGAAACGAAGTCTTACGACAGTCTCCATGACCTGATCGTGAAGGAACAATTTCTCAATGCCTGTCACAAGGACCTAGCGACCCACTTAGAAGAACAAAAGCTGCAGACGATTAAAGATGTGACTGAGGCTGCTGAAAGATATCTCATCGCTCATGGGAAAACCCTGGGGCCACCCAGCGCGACGAAACATTTTCAGAAGACTGGAAACCATGTGAACCAGATCCAGGGGAGCCAGACGAACCAGAGACAGACGGACTCCACGCCTCCTCCCAGGGAAGGGCATTCAAGAGGCTGTTTCACTTGCAACGCTACAGACCACAGAGCGGCTAACTGTCCTCAAAACAAAAGTAGCGGACAGCGGAGCAGTACGGACAATGCAGCGGCGGGCAACCGACAGAGACGTTTCTCCAATCTACGGAAAACCAGTAGATCTGACCATCAAGTGTGCGGCGGGAGCGTCATTCTTCCGAGTGAGACCGAGCGCGCAGCTACTCCCGCGGACGTGCAAGAGTGCATAACCGATGGCCAACTTCTCCTTGCCAACGGGAAATCCATCCCCGTCGTCGCCAGCGCAGCTGTGACCGTACAGAACATGCCTGTTTCCAAGGGACGCGTCGGAAATCATGAAGTGACTGTTTTAAGAGATCTGGCTGCAGTGGGGTCATCGTCAGAGAAGACCTAATCGCTAAAGAACAGTTCACTGGCGATTCAAAATGGACACTTATGGCCGACAGCAAATGTGTGAAAGCGCCAGTTGCAAAAATTCATGTCAACACCCCTTTCTACATAGGCGAAGTCGAAGCGGTTTGCCTGAAGAAGCCGCTGTATGATTTGATGATCGGGAATATCGACGGCGCGAGACGACCCGACGACCCCGATCCAGAGTGGAGTCCTGCCTCAACTCAACACGTCGAAGTTGTGGAGGAGGATCCATTGCCATTTCCCGATGGAGACCTTACAGAGCTGCTACGGGACAATGTGGTTACTCCGGCTCAGCCCTGCCGACCAGAGATCGTCGGTGCTGTCACTACCAGGGCCCAGGCCAAGAGAGACAAGACGTCTACGCCACTGAAGGTCGCCGACAACTCTAAAGCTGCCATCGTGGACAGAGATAAGCTGATCCAGCTCCAGGAAGCTGATAGCACCTTTAAACAAGTACAGGAACCGCCAAGACCACGTGACCAAAGGCAGTGGTACGGTCTATTTTGAGGTGAAGGCCAAGATCCTGTACCGAATCTTCCAGCACCCGAGGGTCAACGGAGGGAAACCACTACGTCAAGTCTTGGTACCGTTACCTCTAAGGCGCCAAGTGATGGAAGTAGCGCATGACTCAATCATGGGAGGTCACCTAGGCATCAAGAAGACGTCAGACAGAATCCAGGCGGTGTTCTACTGGCCAGGACTTCATGCGGACGTCAGCCGTTTCTGCCGATCATGTGACATTTGCCAGAAGACCATACCTCGAGGAAGGGTCCCGAAAGTACCTATGCAGAGGATGCCTTTAATCGACCGACCTTTCAAGAGGGTGGCCTTAGACTTAATCGGCGAAATAAGACCTCCGAGTGAAGAAGGTCATCGGTGGGTACTGACTTTAGTGGACTATGCGACTCGGTACCCAGAAGCAGTGCCGCTGAAGAAGATTGACACTGAAACTGTAGCAGAGGCACTGGTGGACATGTTCAGTAGACTTGGAGTGCCTGAAGAAATTCTGACAGACCTCGGGACGCAGTTCGTCTCTGACTGTATGAAGGAGGTCAACAGACTGCTGAGCATCCGGCATTTGACTACGACACCCTACCATCCGATGTGCAACGGGCTTGTCGAGAAGTTCAATGCTACGCTGAAGTCCACCCTGAAGAAACTGTGCAGCGAGCAGCCCAGACAATGGCATCGCTATATTAACGCCTTACTTTTCGCCTACAGAGAAGTACCGCAGGAGTCCACCGGCTTTTCTCCGTTCGAGCTGCTGTACGGAAGAACCATCCGAGGGCCGATGCACATCCTAAAAGAACTGTGGACGAAAGAAGTAGACACCCCAGAGGTGAAGAACAGTTACCAGTACGTGTTTGAGCTACCGGAGAAGCTGGAGCAGACTCTCGAGATAGCCAGAGAAAACCTGAAGAAGTCCCAGGACTGTGGAAAGCACTACTATGATCGTAGGGCTGTGAGCAGGAAGTTCAAACCTGGCAACAAAGTGCTGGTGCTGCTACCTACCGATCACAATAAGTTGCTGATGCAGTGGAAAGGCCCGTACGAAGTGGAGACCGTGGTGGGAATCAACGACTACAAGGTGAAGGTCGGCCAGCATTCCAAGATATACCACGCCAACCTCCTTAAGCTGTACGTGGAAAGGCCATCAGAGACTGTGCACGCAGCCACAGCAGCTGTGACCGATAACAGCTTTGATAGCGAGGAACTGTTGGAACGTGGAGATTTCCACAGCAAAGAAAGCATCGATGGTGTTAAGCTAGGACCGAGCTTGACGGAAGGTCAAACGTTGGAGCTCAAGGACCTTATGGGCGAGTTTCCCCCTAACTTCAATGATGTCCCAGGCTCTACGACTTTGGTCGAACATGAAGTCCACACCCAGACCTGGAAGGAGCATCTGCAGACCTTGAGGGAGCCGTTCCACCGTCCCGCAGAAGCCAACGTGACCGTGAGACCCAGCAAATGCATCCTGGGAGCTGACAACGTCGACTGCGTCGGACATCCGATGGAAGAAGGAGACAACGGAGGACGCACTGATTCCAGGGAAGCCCACGTGATCATCGTCTTTGATCCTGGGCCGATGACGACCGCAACTGACGAGGGCGTCGTTTCCTTGCGAATGAAAGAACATTGACTGTGTAGACGAACTAAGAATATTGGTAATGACAGACTTGAAAATGAAAAACGTTGACTGGGTAAATGATCTGTGAACATTGACAGTATCCAGAAAGATTTGCAGATGAGAAACATTGATTCTGTGTGAATGAACTGTGAACATTGACAATATCCAGATAGACTTGCGGATGGAAGAACATTGACTCTGTGTATATAAACTGAGAACATTGACAGTAAATGAGACAGTCTGAAGTAAGTTTTAATTCTGTACATTGTTTGTGCATTACGTTTCAACGTTGTTGAAAGAAATTGGGTAAATTTCTTCTTGAGTGGGGGGTTATGTTACGTTGAAACGCGTACGAAAGTACGTCGAAAGCGTGTACGATAGATCTAATCGTTTCGATTTGCAAAGTATTCAATAATGGAGTTTATTTACCTTTGATTTGAGTTTGCATTGTTGTTTGGAGAGGTTTTGTATAACGTTGATAATTTTTGTTGGTCGATATTGATGTAGAATATTCTGGATCTGCGTGTTTACTCTTGATAGAAATTTCCGGATGGATATCGAAGGTCGTGAATGTTCCCGGAAGTAGAGAAAATGTGAATGACGTAAGTCAGTGATGACGATCTTTTATTCGATTGGTGGCAGTGCGTCATTTCTACGGTATTCGAAATCTTTCCGGAAAAGAGAGAGGTTATTTAATCGTGTGCCGAGTTGCTGTTGAGAGATTGTTGGATAGTAAAGTTGTTGATAAGGAGTTGCTGTGAAAGTTGTTGAGTTGAGTTGAGAATTGTATGCAGTTGTTGGTGTGTGCTGAATAAAAGTGGAAAACTTCATACGTCGACTTTGTTACTTGTATGCTGTTTGGACGGGTTGCGTGGATAAACGAATCTGAGTTACACCTTATCAGGAATTCAGCATTGGGGCTGAATCAGATACTGATAGAAAACACCATCATCAAACAGAGTGTAACAGTATAAAGTTCTTATTATTGTGGTGAAAGTTCTCCGATAGGCATACTAGTTAGCAAGTTTGAAGCTTGTTTGTCCGTTGTGGATAGATCACAGCCAAAAGATCCGCAGAATATGTGATGTTGTTATTTACGCTGTCAGTGTGTTAAATACTCTAGACCAGTACGGCTGTGTTTACTTGTATGTGTCTGTAGTGTTCACTATGACGCTTTGCAAGGGCAGCTAAGCCATGTGCTGATTATAGCAGACCATCAAGAGGCAATGTGCGGCAGTGAAAATGCTAGTTTGGGGAATTGTTTGTGCATTTTTGTTCTTTTGGTGTAGTTGTCTCAATAAACATGTCTACTATCAGTTTCTGGTGTCTATTTTTCTTTCTTTTGTGTTTATTATGCAATAAAAATAAATTGTTTGCACCTACCCATGTGTGTCTGTCTTTGTCTGCCCCGAAAAAAGCGAAAAATTATCACTTTTTAAGACCTAGCAACCCGACTTTTGTTTTCCATTACGCTGGCATGCCGCATATTAAATGAAACTAGATGGCCTCCCCTACACGATTCCGGCCTTTTCCGAGCGATTGAGAAAAAATACGATTGGTTTACGCACACCGACTCAACCAAAGCTTTTAGGTTTTGAAGTTAGTTCAGCCAAGCTAGCTATAAATAGCTTCGCCGGTGCTCTTCTTTCCTTTCCTTTCACTGAAAGGGAGGGTGTAGGCAAGCTATAAATAGCCCGCAGCTGACCATTTTTTGGCAAAAGGTCGCAAGCCTCTCTGCCCCAAAAGCCATGAGCGTCCTATATTTATATATTTGGTTGCAATAGCATTGAAGAAGTGGACTATTGAGCCCATAGTTTAATTAAAGACACATGTAGTCACGCTCTTTGTGAGAGAAGATTTAGATTTTGTCCTCTTCTTTTTGTGTTTTCAGGTCAATACTTTATGATCAGAACAGGTGCTCAATGAAAATAGAAGAGCTAGAGGTAAGAGAGATAGAGAAAGACAGAGGGAATAACAGATTGTCAGAGGCAAACAAAGAGAAAGACAAGCAAGCAAGTGACAGGCAAGATAAGAAGAAGAGGAAGAAGAATATGAAAAATATAATAAGGAGAAACACCCACATTGATAGGCATCTGTACACTGCAATAAGCAATGGAAAGGTATCAGATGTAACACTGTTGAACAATTATTGCTGGTCAGTCACAAGGTTCACAAGGAACAGAACTAGGAATGTCAAACGATTTGCGGTTATATAATGGAATTTTCAGATTGACAAATAATTTGACAACATGTCGCTGATGTTAAATATGAAAACAAATTCAATGCCTGAGGTCCACTCAGAATATTGTGTATAGGCCTATATATCTATATATCTATATCTATATCTATAGATAGATAGATAGATAGATAGATAGATAGATAGATAGATAGATAGATAGATAGATAGATAGATAGATAGATAGATAGATAGATAGATAGATAGATAGATAGATAGACTAATACTTATATTAACCATAATTTAAAAAATAATATTAATGGGCTTATGTGTATCATTATTTGTATGTAAGCCATCGTATCTTATGTGAATGGCATGTGTCTTTGCAAGTCAGGCGTGTTTGTGTGTGGGTGCAGGAGATAGTCTCTGATTGCTATGCAACCTGTAAGATATGGAGTAGGTTGTATTTATATCCTCTACCTCATCACTTAGTTTAAAGGATCTGTGCCTGCCACAGGATTTTAGAGGGATGCTCGGGGAATTTTCGGAATCTGGGAAACCCTTTCAAGCATTCATTGAACTTAGTAGAACTCGAACTCATATAAACTCGATAAAAGAGGACTTTATTCAAATTGCTGGCATGGTCAGGTGATTCAGCTAAATCAGGTACAACCGGCAAAGAAACAAAAACACACCGTAAAAAGAAAGACAAACTAGATTGATGCTCACAAACAGCAATAACCAACAATAAGAGAAATGCGGCAATAATCGAGTAGACTAACACCCCAACGTAAATACTTTCACAATTACGTTTCAGTTAGCGAGCTGAGCAACAATCTAACAACAATCTTTCATTTACAAATACAAGCAAAGTTCAGAGCCCTAACTAAACGACCACGTGCTCGGAGCCAAGGCGAGCCAGTGATTTCCGCTGTCGCCAACTGCCTGGAGAGGATTGGGTGTTTTCAGGTCTTTCTTGCCCAAGACACACCGCATGGTGAAAAGAACCATTCATTCCATACGGATCGGTCGTCGTCCAAGGACAGCGCCTTCCGTTGACCACCAGGACGAGGTAATAAGTGTGCAACTTATGGACAACTTAGCAAGATCTGCACAAGACACAACATCGTCATAGGAAATTGGAATGTCAGGACCTAACTGCGGAGGGAAAATTAGAACTGGCCCACGAACTGGACCACTACCAATGAAACATTTTAGGCATCAGCGAACTGCGCATGTTGTCCTCCTACCTCATTTTCTGTCTCCCTCTCCTTCTGCCTCCTTGCACCGTGCCTTGCATATTGGTCCATCAGAGTTTCCGTTTCTTCACCATTGTAAACATGTCCTCGTGTTGTCCAAGGTGTGATGGTCTGTCGGGCTTCGTTGTTGGTGATGTGCTGGGTATAGGAAATGCCCAGAAGACTTCTGTAGCACTTCTTCACCTATTCTGTCCTATCCCGTAATTCGGAGGTCGTAGGGGCACCATATATGAGCGTTTCACCAGCGTATTCCATCTTTAACTCTGATCTCGAGTTGTCTTGATTTTGTGGTCCTGATTCGGCTCTTTGCAGTCCGCTGGACCCTGTAAGCAATGAATAACTAACTAACTATTAATTTAACTCTGATCTCGAGTTATATAAAAAAAAATTCGCTTAGCTTACTCGTCCATTTCCGGAAATTTAAAGATTCAAATATTATAAAGTATAGGCCTAAATATTATTACTTAGAATAGATATAGTTTATACATTTTTTAACGTATAAAACAAACAATACAGGTCTAATACTTATATTCAGCTAGTGAGCTTCTTCGCTGCGCGAAGACTGACTTATAATATATAATGTAGATTAAGCCTATGTATACTGTATAACAGTGTCTACTTGGTTCTAGGCTTGAAATGGGGAATGCTATTATTAGCCTACTGTTGAGAACTAACAAAATGCAAATCAAGGAACGCAACTATTAAATATGGTCGATAATAACAAAGTATACCGTTGCGAAATGCTAATCTGTGTAAATCGAACAGAATTAGAAGCAACAGCGATCATTTTTAATGTCAACTAGTCGTAGTCATGCAAGCATAATTTCGTAACACATCGGAAAGCTTCGTTCGACTTCGGTGATTGCCTTTTTGGGCGAATGACTGGAACTACATGTAGGTTGGAAAAAAACAAGTTTGCGGCCTGGACGGAGGAACCTCATGTTATTACAGGTTCAACGACCACGTGCTAATGGCCAAGGCGGTAGATCCGCTGTGATGGTCTATGTTTCGCAAGCGTATAGGAAGATGGAGATGACAATGGAGCGCAGCAGCCTTACCTTGGAATGTGGACTGATGGTCTAGTCTTTCAAAATGAGCTTCAACCTTGCCAGGGCAGCAGTTGTTTGTGCGAGCCTGGAGAGGACTTTCTGTCGGGACGCATTGTCTGATACAAGGACTTGTACATATTTGAAGCTATGCACTGTGTTGAGGGATTGGCCTTGGACTTTGATGTCCATGTTGATGCCATTGGTGTTGTTGGCCATCTTTTGGTCATCGTTTGGTCTTCTCTTCATTTATTTCCATTCCATAGGCTCTGGAGTTGGTGTCAAGCCTCTGTACCAGCTGTTCAAGTTCTTCTTCCTCTCCCGCCAATCCATCAGTCATCCGCAAAATGGATGTTGGAGATTGCTCTTCTCCCTATGCTGAGTGTGTCTTCGTGATTTGAAAAGGCATCTGACGTGATGCGCTTTAGGAAGATGTTGAAGAGTGCTGGAGAAAGTAGGCATCTTGAGGCACACTGATTGTTGTTCTGATCGGAAAATGTCTGATTGTTGTCCTAATCGGAAAATGTCGCACCAAGTAGCGTGGAACGGTAAGGAATGAGCACTCTAAACTTTGGCGTGTAAAGACACTGAAGAGCGCAAAAAGAAAGGTAAGAACTCTGTACGGTTTAAGTCTGAAGTTGTTCCATTTACGGTATTCCCCAGACCTCATGTGGGAACCCCCCCCCCCACACTTCCTTCCCCTGCCGGACACAGCGTATAGGAGACTTTAAAAAAAACGAAGTCAAGTTGATATAAGACGTCAAGTTGTAATACGAAGTCAAGCTGGCAGTCGAGGATAATACTGTACAAAGTCAAGCTGGAATAAGAATTCGAGGGGTAATACAGATGACGTGGGTGGTGGAACGCTCGAAGCAGCTGCAACGCTGATGCAGAGGATGCACAAGAAGACGGAGGGTAAGTCTAGAAGATGAACTTCCAGTTCATGAACGACTGTTTCTTTTGGTGTGGATGCTCAGTATTTCGTGATTTTTGTTTGTGATTCAGTTTATTCTTTTAGTGCAATGGAAGCTACAAGTGTTTTTAAGTTTGGTGTGATTCTTTTTAGTGTATAGAGAGTGACGTGCAGATATTGTGTTTTTTTCCTGAACTGTGTGATTGTGATTCTTGACTGGAGTGACATTGACATTGACCCACCATGACTTCTAAAACGATCCACTGTTCTCAGCAGTCCGGACCTTCTGGCACTTCCAAAGGACTTTTTGACGACACTGACATTAGAGAAGATGTTGAAGAGATGTTGGTCAACGCCATGAACACTTCCATTGGCAAGGGAAAAGGCAAAGGCAAAGGAAAGAACAAGAAGAACAAGAATGACGTCACAGACAAGCCTGAAAGTGACGTAATTGCCATCCGCGTCACAGAAATGCTTGTTCCTCTTTTGTCCGCCTGCCTGGAAAAGCTTTTGAAGAGGTACCTTGAAGATGCTACCAGATAGCTCCATGATCAACAACAACAAACGATCAAAGAGCTGAAAAGGCAGAACCTTCTGCTGCAATATGATCTAGATAGGCAGGAACAATATTCACGGCGGGAGTCTGTCCGAATCACTGGTGTGCGGGAGGAAGAAGGTGAGGACACCGAGAAGAAGGTCATTGACATTTTTCAGTCTATTGGGTGTCCTGTCAAGCTTGAAGAGCTGTCTGTGTTGCATCGCAGTGGGCAGAAAGGCAAAGGCACCAAACCACGACCTATCCTCGTCAACTTTGTGTCGAGGCGATCCAAGGCGGCGGTGATGAAGAAAAGAGCTGACCTTCGTCACAGTAGCTACAAAGGCGTCTACATAAACGACGACTTGACCCGGCTCCGCTCCAGGCTTCTAAATTACGCCAAGAAGCAGCCTGCCGTCGATAAAGTGTCTACAACGCCTGAAGGAAAGGTCCGCTGTCAGTTGAAGAAGAAGCCTGGGCAGGAGCGGGCAGATGTGGTTTTCCTGGATACGCCCGATGACCTCTTCCGGATTGGAGTGGACAATCTGGATTTCAATGCTCTGGGAATCCAGCATAGTGTCAGTAGTTAGGAACTCGATGGAGGTCTCCGAGAGTTGCGCTCTTCATCATCAGCTGCATTACTAACAGAACGTGTTTCACCAGCGTCATTACCTGTACATTCTGTGTCGTCTTCTTCTTCACTTAGTGATATAAATACATGTACATTATCTGATCAAGCTGCAGTATGTGGTGTTCAGTTTTTACTGTTAAATGTTGGCGGTCTTAAAAGTCGTATGAAATATACAGAGTTTATTAATTTTGTGACTTCTTTTGACATCATTACATTGTTAGAAACAAAACTTGATGATCTGGATGTTTCATTTGTTCGGGAAACATTTGATTCTTTGGGATATGATATTATTTTTTCAAACAGGTGCAAGTTTTCTTATCATCGGTCAGGTGGAATTGCTGTTTTATACAAGAAAACTATCAGTGGCTTTGTTTCTTTGTGTCATGAAGGAAACAGTATATTTGGTTTTGAAAAAGATGTCTTAGCTGGAGCTGTATATATACCACCTGAAGGAAGCAGATATAGCAGCGTTGGGTTATTTGATGAAATAGATTCTTGTTTATTAGACTTGAAAGAAACCTGCAGATCGGACTATGATATTTTATTGTTTGGAGACTTTAATGCTTATACAAGAAGAAATGATGATTTCGTTGAAGATAATGTTTATATTGATGTGAATGACGCGTTCACATCCTTTTTTCATGATCATTCTATTTCAGCTAAACGTAGTTCGCAAATTGAACATAAGTTAAATAATTACGGATATAGACTTCTGGAGTTATGTAAATCGCACTCTTTGCTTATCTTTAATGGGAGAGTGGGACGTGACAGAGGCATTGGTGCACTTACAAGTAGCTCAAGTTCTGTTATAGATTATTTTATTGGATCTTATGAGCTTTTAAGCTTTGTTTCTGATCTGCATGTTGAATCATTTGATGCTTTATTTTCTGATGTCCACAATCCGGTTACATTGTCTTTTGAAATGAATGCTCACCGTCAGCTTGAAGACGTAATTCCAGTTTGTCAGAGTAAAATAAGTAGTGACAGTCAGTCGGAAAGAGTTAAGCGGTGGTCCAATGATAAATCAGAGTTGTTTAAAGAAGTATTATTACGTAATGACATAGACACGTTAATTGACTTTGTTGACGTATCCTCGGTTGGCGATGCAAACAAACAGCTAACAGCTATTTTGTTGAAGTCAGCTAAAGAAGCATTGGGAAGTGTCAAACTTAATAATTCTTTTGGGCAGCGTAGAATGAACAAACAAAAATGGTTTAATGAAGATTGTCGACAAAAGAGGAATGAATATTTTAAATGTAAACGAAAATTAAGACTAAAAGACAATTCAAGAAATAGATATAATTTTACGAAAATAAGTAAAGAATATAAAAACATTTTGAGGAAAAGTGCAAAGCAAATGAAAATTCAGTTGCAACAAGAATTAACACATTTAAGTACAACTAATCCTAAAGAATATTGGAAGCGAGTTAAAAGTTCATCAACAGCAGAATGTAGTATAGATATAAATACTTTATATGATCATTTTAAAAACTTAAATGTTGAAGTTAAGGGAGACGATGAAGACGAACAGAATGTAAGGTGTGATGTTGATTTTGACACAGAATTTTTAAATGCATCAATTACTGTAGATGAAATTATAAAAGCAGTTAAAACCTTAAAAGTAGGGAAAGCAGCTGGTATTGATGAAATTTACAATGAATACATTAAAGGAAGCATGCCAGAATTAGCACCTGTTTTTTGCAAATTATTTAATAAAGTACTTGAGTCTGGAGAAATACCTGAAGAATGGGTTATTGGTTTAATAAAGCCATTATATAAAGGTACAGGTAGTAAAGCTAATTGTGATAATTACAGAGGTATTACACTTTTAAGTTGTGTTGGTAAATTGTTCACAAGTATTTTAAATAACAGACTTATCGAGTTCGTAGAGAGCAACAGTATTTTGTTAAATAATCAGGCTGGTTTTAGACGAAATAACTCAACAATTGACCATGCTTTTGTACTGAAAATGTTAATTGATGTTTTTAAAAAACATAAAAAGAAATTATTCTGTGCTTTTATTGATTATAAAAAAAGCATTTGATTCATTCTGGAGACATGGCTTATGGATGAAGCTAGTGAGTCAAAATATTAATGGGAAAGTTTTAAACGTTGTAATGAGCATGTACAGACAGATAAAATCTTGTGTCTTGTGTAACAGGAACAAGTCAGAATTTTTTGAAAGTTTTAGAGGGGTAAGGCAAGGAGAAAATTTATCACCTTTATTATTTTCTTTGTATTTAAATGATTTAGAAGAATTTTTAATACATAACGGTTGTCAACCGGTCAACATTTTGCCTAACAATATCAATAATGCTGAAAATATTGATACATACTTCAGTCTACTGGTTTTACTATATGCAGATGACACTATTATTCTATCAGAATCAAAAAGCGGGTTACAAAAAGCACTTGATGTTTTATTTCAGTATTGTTTCAAATGGAAACTAGAAGTTAATGTTTCAAAAACCAAAATAGTACTTTTTAATTTGAACAGAAAAACAAAACATAATTTTACGTTTGATTCTGAATGTATTGAAATTGTTGATTCTTTTAAATATTTAGGGATTGTTTTTACTAGAACAGGACAAAAAAAAAATGTTTATGATCATGCACTTCGAACAATATTTTCATTGTTACACAATGCAAGACGGCAAGAATTATCTATCAGTGTCACATTAGACCTATATCAAAAATTGGTTCTTCCAGTATTATTATATGGTTGTGAAATATGGGGATTTGAAAATATAGCTATATTAGAAAAGTTACAAATGAAGTTCCTTAAAATGTTGTTTCATTTGCATCGTTGTACGATGAATAATATGATTTTGGGAGAAACTGGTTTATTTCCATTATCTGTTCATGTCAAATGTAGGATGATTCGATTTTGGACAGGTATTATTCAACCAACTTCTACTGCTAAATTTTCATGCCGAATGTATAAAAAATATACATCAGTTGTGTTCAGCGTCTAAGTTTTCCTCACAATGGTTAAATTATATTAAGATTATTCTGGAGGAGACTGGTTATGACTGTGTGTGGAAGACGCAACATTTCCAGAGTTCAGATTCGTTATGCAAAAATGTAGCCATCTCTTTAAAGAATAACTTTATACTGACATGGAAACAGTCTCTTGACGAAAGCAGCAAATGTTTTTTCTACAAAAGTGTTAAATTACAGTTTGGTCGTGAACAGTATATATCTCAATTACCTGATATTTATATTCATACTTTGATAAAATTTCGTTGTTCAGATCATAAGCTACAAATAGAATTAGGAAGGCGGGAAGGTGTAACAAGGAAAGAAAGATTTTGTAAGGACTGCAATATGGGTTCAATTGGGGATGAATTTCACTTTATTTTTGAGTGTCCAAAACACAAGCATATTCGACAAATGTTTATATGTAGTAAATATTTATCGTGCAAGTCAATGTTTAACTTGTGTCATTTGTTTCGGGAAAGAAAACATGTGTTACTAAAATTGAGTAAATTTATAAAATTAGGAAAGGGCGTATACTAATAATATTAACAATATTAGCAAAATGTTATTGTTGTAAATGTTAAAGTGGAATGTTAGTAATGTTGCTGTTATTTTTATTTTATTTTAATTTTTTTTATCAACCGCTCTATGATTGTTATGCTTATGTATTTGTATCCTCCACACCCCAAAAGGGGCGATTAATGGGATTAAATCTTGAATCTTGAATCTTGATAAAGCCGTATTAAAGGGTCAAATTGGACCCCTTTAAAGGGGTTGAGAGAGCCGATAAAGACAAAGAGAGAGAATCCCCGCGTGGTTGCCCAGGATTGTGCTCAGTTATCTGGCCGTCAGGTCCTATCCTATCCTATCCTGTCCCATAACCCGAAGGTCGTAGGGGCACCACAGATGATCGTTTAACCAGCATACTCCATCTTTCTCTGTCCTCAGCAGCCCTCATGGCTTCGCTCAGTGTCAAACCAGTCCATTCTCAAATGTTGTCCTCCCACCTCTTTTTCGGTCTCCCCCTTCTTCTACCTCCTTGCACTGTGCCTTGCAGAATGGTCTTTGCAAGGCCTGATGATCTGGTGACGTGGCCATACCATCGGAGTTTCCGTTTCTTCACCACTGTGAGCAGGTCATCGTGTTGTCCAATGGCTTGTGTGATGGTTTGTCGGACTTCGTCGTTGGTGATGTGTTGGGTATAGGAAATGCACAGAAGTCTTCTGTAGCACCTCATCTCCATGCTTTGTATTCTTCGTTGGAGATCTGCTGTGAGGGTCCATGCTTCACAAGCATATAGGAAGATGGAGATGACCAGAGAGCGCAGCAGTCTTACTTTGGAATGTAGACCGATGGTTCTGTCTTTCCAAATGGGCTTCAACCTTGTCAGGGCAGCAGTTGTTTGTGCGATCCTGGAGAGGACTTCCTGTCGAGACCCATTGTCTGACACAATGGCTCCTAAATATTTTAAGCTGTGCACTGTGTTGAGGGATTGGCCTTGTACTTTGATGTCCGTGTTGATGCCATTGGTGTTGTTGGTCATCATTTTGGTCTTCTCTGCACTTATTTCCATTCCATAAGCTCTGGAGGTGGTGTCAAGCCTCTGTACAAGCTGTTCAAGTTCTTGTTCCTCTCCAGCCAATCCATCAATATCATCCGCAAAACGAAGATTGGAGATTGCTCTGCCCCCTATGCTGACTGTGCCTTCGTGATCTGCAAGAGCATCTGACATGATGCGCTCTAGGAAGATGTTGAAGAGTGTGGAGAGAGTAGGCATCCTTGACGCACACCGATTGTTGTTCTGAACCAGTTCCCGATGACGCTGTTATGGAGGACTGCACTGGTAGCCTTGTCATACAGGCTTTTGATGACTTCTATAATTTTAGGGCTGATGTTGTACACTTTCATGGTTGCCCATAGAGCTGCATGCCAGACTCGGTCAAATGCCTTCTTGAAGTCTATGAACACATGATATAGATGTTGTTGGTGCTGTAGGTATTTCTCACAGATTATTCTGAGGTTGAAAATCTGTTCAGTGGTACTTCGCCCTGCCATGAATCCTGCTTGTTCTTCAGCTATGATTTGTTCAGCTTGTGGTTTCAGGAGGACCTTGCTGGGATGGCTGATGAGGCTGATGGTGCGGTAATTTTCACACTCCTGAAGGTTACCTTTTTTGGGAAGAGTGATGACAAGCGACTGGGTCCATGGTGTAGGCCATTCCCCACTCTGCCAGATCTTGTTACAGATAATGGTGAGAGCATCAGTCATCGCTTCTCCTCCTGCTTGTAGCAGTTCCGCTGGTATGTTGTCCACTCCCGCTGACTTCCCTTTCTTCAGCGATTGCACTGCTGCCTCAACTTCTTCCCGGAGAATTGGGAGGATTTCTTCTTCTTCTCTGCTCTCGGGACATGCTAGAACTGATGGGTCTCCATTTGGTGTATGGTTGTAAAGGTCAGAGCAGTACTCTGTCCATCTGTCCAAGACTTCTTGTTCTTCTGTAAGGCAAATGCCAGACTTGCTTTGGATAGTGGAGACTTTGGGCTGTTTAACACTTGTCAGCCGCTTCACAGTCTGGTAGGCCTTCTTGCTGTTGTTCTTGTTCAGATTGTTCTCTATTTCCTGGCATTGATCTTCTATCCAGTTCTCCTTTGCTGTGTGCATGCCTTTTCGGATGTCATTGTTGATTTTTCGGTAGACATCAGCTCCCTGTGAGGTGTTCTTTTTCTTTTTTAACTCTCTTCGTTTATCACACAGATCCAAAAGTTCAGGTGTGATCCACGGCTTCTTCTTTGGTCGGTGCTTGCCAAGGATCTCAGTGGCGGCATCTGTTACAGCTGAGTTGAAGGTATTGGTCATGGTGTTGACATCTACTTCGCCTGCCCCCAAAATAAGCAGTGGTGCAAATTTCCCTCCAATTGTGGCCTGAAATATTTTTGCCACCTCCGGGTCTTGCAGTTTGTCCAGGTCGAACTTCAGCCTAGTGCACTTTGCTGTATTTACTCTCTTCAAATGGAGCCGGAAAGACATCATCACGAGATCGTGGTCACTTCCAATGTCTGCTCCTGGAAAAGTGCGTGTCCTGCCAATGTTGATGCTTGATCTGAAGCGTTTCTTGACCATGATGTATGTCACGTGGGGTTTATGGGCTCTGCACAATGGAATTATGGACCCTCACGTTTATTCGGTGGGAACTGCTAGTAAGTCACCCTATGAATTACTTTAATAAATTTATTTGTTTAGCTCGTTCTGTGTTAAGGTTGGGGTACAGAAATAGATAGAAAAATGGTAAAAGAGTACTGTCACACTAGCTTTCACACGGCTATGAATCATATGTAGTCCAGCCACTTGATAACAGTTAAAATCACACATTTATTTCTTCTACTCTATACAAGATTCTCTAAATACTAATCTAACTTAAAAAGTCTCAGTCACTGCTAATAGTTCGATCGCTGATAGTCTAGGCAGCTGTTATATCTTCCTCGGGCACTTGCTATAATATCTCATGTAGATTTGGACTACTGTGGTCCGTTTTACAGTTTCTGAAGAGTTGGACTACTGTGGTCCTGTTATGATCAGTTTAAGTGCACTTTCGGAGATTACACTTAACTTTCTGATGGTGCGGTCGAAGTCCTTCTGTGAGGTAGCTTCTGGTACACCTTTGTAGTTGTGTAGTTGGGTTCCCTTGCCACGCTGTGGGGTCTGACAGGGTGTGTTTCAAGGTGGCTCTTTCCGACTTGTGCGGTAGAGTCTCCTCAACCAACTAGTCGTTTCTGTGGAGTGGGGCACACAGGATAGCTCGGGATAGCTCGGGATAGCTCGCCTGCTCGTCTGTAATATAAGAGACGAAATTCTGCACAACCCTGAATAATCGGTTTGTGCAGAGCGTCTCACTGAAAGCCAAAGTAGCCCTCAGTGATAGCTCCACATCTCTATACATAAGCGACGAACATTCTGCTACTTCCGGGTTCCACTGGAATCTCAACTCTAAATTCCTATACATACATAAATATCAATCGTGTCTAACTATACACATACAGAATTAATAATAATATAAACATTCACGGGTACAGTCACTGGTCTGCAAACATACATATAAGTTAAACAACAGTGGTTCCGTACGGGATACAACATGGCGGCGCAACCGGTCGTGTTTCGCCTCGTGCTCGGCTCGTCCACGCGGCACGGCAAATTCGGATTAACAATTCACATTTATGCATAGCAAATTCCACAAACATAATTTCAACAATAATATAAATATATCACGATGAAACAGAAGGGTGTTCAGTTACCTGTTTGACAAGTTCAGGCCCGTGATGACTTGAGAGAATTCTAAGATTTCAAAGTCCTGCTTCCTGGTCTATGAGTGTAGAGATTTCTCTAGCTGTGGAGATGTTGACTCTACCTCGTCTCACACACGACTGATTCAAACTGTCTTAGGTTTTGACACATTCAAAACTGCTCTACCCACTGAGCCTGCTCTGATTGGTTAAAACGGTCCGATTCAAAGCTCAAGTGCTGACTCACTGCGATGTGGGTCGGGCTCGCGGTGTGTGGTCTGCTGTGTAATTTAATTGCTGCTGCGTAATAGTCTAACTTCTCTACTGTTACAAATACTACACATGGCTAAATAGTCAATGGGCAGGGTAAACTGCTCGGTTCATGACAATGTAGTCGATCTGGTTGTGATGTTCCCCGCCGGGACTGTGCCATGTCCATCGTCTGGATTTTTTGTGGAGACCAAGCGTGTTTGCCAGTACCAGATTGTTGTATCTGGCAAACTCCAATAGCCTCAGACCCCTGTCATTTGTATCGTTGTTGCAATGGGGTCCGCATGTGTCTCCCCAGTTGTGGTGCGCATCTTGGCCAACCTTGGCATTCCAGTCGCCTTGCACTATGACTATGTCCTTCTTTGGCACTTGGTCAAGGACCGCCTGTATATTTTCATAAAAATCCTCCACTTCGCTGTCTTCATAGTCTGATGTTGGGGCATAGGCCTGGATGATGGTAATGTTGAAAGGGGTTGCTCTCAGACGGATGGTAATGAGTCTACTGGAGACTGGGCGGCAACCCATGACAGTGGCTAGAATGTTCTTGTGGACCAAGAATCCAACGCCGTGTTCGTGCCTGTCATCTCTACCGCTGAAATAGAGCTTGTGGCCTTTGTCAGTCGTTGTTTCACCTAGGCCTTTCCAGCGCAGTTCGCTGATACCTAGAACGTTCCATCGATAGTGGTCCAGCTCGTGGGCCAGTTCTTCTAATTTTCCTTCCGCAGTTAGGGTCCTGACATTCCAGGTTCCTATGACGATGTTGTTTCTCGTGCGGATCTTGCTAATTTGTCCATCAGTAGCATACTTTTCACCTCCGTACTGGTGGCCAGCGGAAGGCGCGGTCCTTGTCGGCGACGACCGATCCGGCATGGAATTAGTGGATAGCCTCATCATGTGTTGTGTCTTGGGCAAAAAAGACCTGGCAGGGCCCAATCCTCTCCAGGCTGTTGGCCACAGCCGAAATCCACGAATACAGTGTGGCTCGCCTTGGCCCTGAGCACGTGGTCGTTGAACCTGTAGTAACGTGAGGTTCCTCCGCCCTGGCCGGTGACTTCTGTGTAGAAGACTTTCGCCCAGTGATGCCGTGCTAACATCACCCCTGTTAGTCGCCTCTTACGACACGCCGGGAAACGTTGGGTCTATTCTATTTGCCCGAACCCACAGAGCAAGCCGTCAGGTTATACGTCCAAATGCTTCAGGTGGGCACCTCGCGTGGCTCCCGTTAGATCCTGTATCGACCAACGTCTTGAGCGGATGGATCTATAAATGCGCCATATAAGATTGATTAAATAAGACAAATAAAAACCAGAGAAGTGATACTAATAAGGGGGCTTCTGCCATCTTTTTTCTCTGACGTAATTGTATTACAATATATGCTGTTTTAAGAGCGTTTTAAATGCACTTCATAACGCTCTGTAATTACTTCACTTGCTAATAAATATCCATATTTCTTGGGTCTTTGGTTGAAGGCAGTAAGTGGTTGGAATTTAAATAAAATATGCCCTTTTAAACAACAACACAAAAATTACACCCTTCTTTTAAAAAAAAAAAAACACTGCATTATGGTTGTAACATTACACAATAATGTCAGCGGGAATGATCTTTTGTTTAACAAGATAGTCCTGAGTAAATAAGGATAATGAAATGATACCAACCAGTTTACCAACACCTGAAAGATCCATCTTTCCCAAATCAATAGGTTTCATTTTTAAAAGAGATTTTGCAATCATAGCGTAATCTGTCTTTAGGCCAACTGAAACGGCACTATGGTAACCAAGATTTACAATTGTTTGTTCATATCGTACACTCATTTTTCAATATTATAAAACAAAAGATCAATAAATTATTACTGCATTGAAAACAAATCCAATGATGCCTTCAATGATGAAGATAATTCAATTTCTTTCTCTACAAATGGTTTTGTGGGTTTCTGTTTCTTTTTTCCTTGGTGGTATTTATATATATATACCCACTTGCACCTACTACACCGCCTATGCATAAATAATATATCTTATTTAAAGAGTGTACTGGTTGTATTAGTTTTTCTTTGTTTGTTGTTAATGTTTGTAGTGTTATTGTTTCTTCTTTCAGCTGTGCTGATTCCTTCTTTGTTAATATCTTTGTTTTTATTTGTCTGTTGTTAATATCTTTGTTTTTATTTGTCTGTTCCATCTATATACCTTGTTAAATTCTGCTAACTTCTTTCCAGCTTCAATTCTTCCTAGGCTTTTTTGTTTAGTCACTGTCACTGAATTCCTCATCTCAATCTTTTGTTGTGTCTCCGGATTGGAAGAGTCTATTTTTAATTGCAGAGAAATGTATGTGTTGAAAAGTAATTAGCCCTAAAATTGTTGAAGTCATCAAAAGCCTGTGTGACAAGGCTACCAGTGCAGTCCTCCACAACAGCGCAATTGGAAACTGGTTCAGAACAACAATCGGTGTGCGTCAGGGATGACAACTCTCTCCAACACTCTTCAACATCTTCCTAAAGCGCATCATGTCAGATGCTCTTGCAGACCACGAAGGCACAGTCAGCATAGGGGGAAGAGCAATCTCCAACCTTCGTTTTGCTGATGACATTGATGGATAGGTTGGAGAGGAACAAGAACTTGAACAGCTGGTACAGAGGCTTGACACCACCTCCAGAGCCTATAGAATGGAAATAAGTGCAGAGAAGACAACAATGATGACCAACAACACCAATGGCATCAACACGGACATCAAAGTCCAAGGCCAATCCCTCAACACAGAGCATAGCTTCAAATATTTAGGAGCCATTGCATCAGACCATGGGTCCCGACAGGAAGTCCTCTCCAGGATCGCACAAACAACTGCTGCCCTGGCGAGGTTGAAGCTCATTTGGAAAGACAGGACCATCAGTCTACATTCCAAGGTAAGGCTGCTGTGCTCCCTTGTCATCTCCATCTTCCTATACGCTAACAAAACATGGACCTTCACAGCAGATCTCCAACGAAGAATATAAAGCATGGAGATGAGGCTGTTACAGAAGACTTCTGGGCATTTTCTATACCCAGCACATCACCAATGATGAAGTCTGACAGACCATAACACAAGCCATTGGACAACACGATGACCTCACAGTGGTGAAAAAACGGAAATTCCGATGGTATGGCCACGTCACCAGGTCATCAGGTCTTGCTAAGATCATCCTGCAAGGCACAGTGCAAGGAGGTAGAAGAAGAGGGAGACCGAAAACTAGGTGGGAGGACAACATTCGAGAATGCACTGGTTTGACACTGAGCGAAACAATCAGGGTTGCTGATGACAGGGAAAGATGAAGTACTCATAATTACTGCAAAGCCAACAATAAATACCTGAAGCACTATGACCCTTCACAGAAAACTACTTATATAATGTACTTAGACGCAAACAATTTATACGGTTGGACAATGAGTGAGCCTTTACCGGTTTCAGATTTTAAATTACATATTAATCAAAACCCTGCAAACTTAATGTAGTTAAGCAGTATTTTAAATCACCCTAAAGATTATACTATAAGGTTTATTGCCGAAGTTGAACTAGAGTATTCCAAGGCCTTACACGACCTACATAATAATTATCCACTAGCACCGGAAAGAATGCATGGTACAGACAAGCAACTTAAACTTATTCCCAACCTTTTTAATAAATCTAATTACGTCTGTCACTACAGAAACCTGCAGTTCTACGTCAGATATGGCATGAAGTGCACAGCGAAACACAGAGCTCAGAAAACAGGCACAAATTACGTTTGAAAAAAAATCGCTAATCTGCTGAATAACAGCTGTTTTGGTAAAACTATGGAAAACCCATACAATTACACCACCCAATCAAGCAATTACTTAACATCTAAGCCTCAATACCTTGGTTACAAAGAGTTTCATGACTCCCTGTATGCCGTTACCATAAAAACCACACAAGTTAATGTAGACAAACCAGTGTTTATGGGGTTGACTATTCTCATACCTGTCAAGGGGTTTTCGGATTGTGGTGTAGCAATTTAACAGAAAAACCATAGCAATTGGAGGTTTGGTGTAGCACTAATGTGAATCACGCGATTCGCAACAAAACTGGAAACTTCTGCATCCAATATAAACACACACATCCAATGTGTTTACAAATTTATTGTAAAATCTTGTTAATGCACAACACTTTAGCTATTACCATTATCATTATAAACATTTTCATGTACGTTTTTCACTTTTGAAAAATTGCGTAGCAGCTTTGTAATACGCCGTAGCAATGGGAAAATGTTTAAAATGCGTAGTGCTACGCAAAAATCCGTAGCACTTGACAGGTATGTATTCTTGACATTTCTAACTTACTAATGTTCGAATTTTACTACGATTACTTTAAACCTAAATACCCGGAGGCCAGAGTTGTATACACAGACACAGATTCGCTTATATTAGACATCCCTACTGAAGACCTTTATAAAGACTTAGAATCAGAACTATAACATTATTATATTAGTGATTATCCTGAAACTCACCCTTTGTGCAGCAAAACAAATCAAAAGAAATTAGGTTTGATGAAAGATGAAACAAACGGGAAACTAATAGAAGAATACACAGGTTTGCGATCTAAGCAGTACAGTATTAAACACGAATCAGGAGAATCTTTCAGTGCAAAAGGCACCCAAAAAAAAACTGCAATAAAAACAGAGATATGAGACATGAAATGTAACTGGAAGCCTTAGATGAGAAAGAAGTTAAACCATACCCTAACACAACTGTACAGTCTAAAAACCATGTACTATCTTCTGCAGTGATGATTAAAAAAATATTGTGCGCCATTGACACAAAGCAGGTAAGAGTAACAAAGGAATTTGCATACACTCTAGGCCACTATAAATTAGAAACTATGAATAAGGAGGAAGACCGCTAAGGCCTGCAAGGTAACTCTTAACCCTATTTATTCTGAAACACTGAGCTTTTTCTTCAAAGCATCTAGTTGCTCCTTCCGTCCCAATAGTCTCCATTCTTCTATTAATTTTTTTTAATTTCGTCAACATTAACAAGTGCAGACCTAGATTTAGATTGGATGTCATTTTTCAACTTTTTATATTCTTCAAAATCTCACTGGATAATTACAAACTCTGGGTCTGTAATCTGAGTGTCTTCCAGTGCTTTCGAAATTATTCAGTTCATGCTAGTAAGTTTAGCTATCGCCAGACTAGAAATGAGATGGTGTGGTTTTTTTCTAGTTTCTTAGATACTTTAGTATTAATTATACCTAGTAGAACTGACATCACTGCAGATAATCCGGTAGCAAACCCTAATCAAACATTAAGTGGTATACCAATTCCAGTCACCAATAATCCCTCGCTGATAGCAGCTTCCGCTGTATTAATAACATTTAGACCAGTAGACGCGTAATTTATTCCGTTTAAAGCGCCGGAATACCGTCATCTGCATCTAGAGTACTTTTGAATATCTGGTTCAATTTCCGTTCTAACTGTCCTTATTTCTTCCAGCCTGAACATTTGAACGTTACTTACGTTAGTTAAGTCTAACGTTGGAGCACTGGGCTGTATTGGTTGTATTGGTTCTTCTTCCACGACAGCAGGATACAATATTGTCGTCATATTTTTAGTGCGAAAAAAAAGCTTTTTTAATTATTTAACATAAATTAACATTAATTAACAATACTTAACTCGATTTTAGTTCATTAGCAAAATATTCTATTTGACTATCAGAAAATATCTGAAATAAAATGCTAACAGATCTACGCTGTGTAGGCTAATTTGCGTTATTCTGTTAATAGGATTTGCGACAGGGGTAAAAGTTATCTTGGGTGAGAAAACAAATACAGAGTACTGATTTTCATTTTCTCTTTTCTTCATAAATACTGTAATTCGTCTGGGATCCTCGTCTAAATCGGCCCAACTTAGAACCACATGCGGAATTACATTAACATTTCTCTGTGTAGGTTTGTGAGCAATGATGTCGAGTACTATCATAGCCACACTACCTAGCTGTAAAGGAGGCTGCAGAACAACTCTAACATTTTTCCCAGTGGTTTCATGATTATGTAAAACATTGCTGCTTCTTTGTAGGCTTTGATTTTTGTGTCTACAGGAAAAGACCAGATATTTTCTCATTTAGTAATAGCGTGCTTTAAATCAGGCTCTACTTTACCGGCATTAAAGTCCTTTAGCTGGTCGATAGATGGTTTTTCTGGTGGTGGTTCTGACGGTACAGACGGCACAGACGGTACTAGCGTTCGTTTATAATATCCAGTTGGTGTAAATTCAAAACCGTAAATAGACTCAACAATAGCATTCACATCAAAGTCGATTGTGTCTCCTAGGCTCCGTTCAATAGTAGGACAGGTTACTAGAATTATAAGGCTGTTCGACATTGTATTTTTTAAAATTAAACTTAATTTTATCTCAAGAATAATTGTAGGATCATCAAAGTTTACAATTTTGTCGTTTTAATTTATTATTTTAAAGCAGAAACTAGATGATAGTCCTGAAGTAAGTGTCGTTTTTGAGGCAGAAATTTTAGTGAAAGTGGATCGCAGTAAGATTTTCTCTGAGTTGAAATTATATTTAGAAATGTACTAGGACTTCCGTTTAATAAGTTTTCCGATGTCTTCAGTTGATGAAAGTACACAAACAATCTATTATTAATTAACAAATTCACAGGTTTTTCTAATAAATCTGATAGAACTGCCGATAAATTCGCTGTTATAGCTGCAGATGTGGACGCTGGAGTCAAGAGATAATTCATTGCCACGGAAACCTAATATTTCTGCCAGCTTTGGCGCAAGTGTAACGATGGTAATGTCTTTATGCTTAATACTAGTGGTTTTGTACCCTGGCAAGCCAGGGTACACAGGTTGCTGTTTAAAATGTAGACAGAGAGATGTCACAAAGAAAGGGGTTGAGGGGATGGGGGTAAGCTCTTAATCTCTCGCACTGTATTGCCTCCCTTGTTTAGGCCAATGTTGTGATGACATTCAAGAGATTAATGCTAGGAGTTACTAAATAAATGAGAGACAGTCAAAGGGCAGACGAGAAATAGGGTAGGCTAAACTAGTTAAGAAATTCAAACAAGGGCCAGTCAAGGTGATACCGTTTCTAACTAGTCAGTTTTATTAAATAGAATCAGGTCGTCTGAGTTGAGTAATCTAAGGGTGAGTCACTGAATATAGTCAATAATAGTTGGGAGTATCTTGGAGATATTCTGGGTGGGCGCTTCAGGAATGCTAGGGCTACTGAGGACTGCTATCATCACTGAGCAGGAGGATATCTGGATTGTTCAGGGTACTTGGCCAGAGTATCTGCGAATTGTGATGCTCGTGGGATGAGAACTTAGCTCGGTTTGCGAAGGGCGGTGGTTGGTCCGGGATATTCTGGACAGTCGGCTGATCACAGGCAGCAGTGGCGTGGGTGGCCAATGCGGGTCAGTCGGTCAGATTCTTGAGTAATCGCTCGATGGTGCAACTTCTGGTGAAGGCACAGGCTTGGTTTTCAGCTTTCGTGGCTAGCTGGCTGGATGAGTGATGAAATTCGGGGGTACGCTTCACGTTGACGCCCTGGGTTTGTTAGGGTCGCCTGCAGCGGGTCTGGCGTCTTAAAGCTGGTACAGGGCCGGGGTAGTCGCCCTGTATAGGAGCCCGTCTGTAAAGTAATACAGACTCCATATCAGCTGGGAACATGTATCCAGGGTGCAGCGCCTGTTTGCGCGCTTGCCCATCAGATTTTCAAATTGGTCGGACCGGTCAAGGGTTGACCGGGTCGTACCAACAGTCCAACAATTGCAACCATGGCTATGGGGCTATTGTGGGGTTTACCGGCAGCCGCTAATATACAATAACTTCAGCGCCTTAAGATGGGGTGGCGGACAACAGGGGCAGATATTTATACAGTGGGAACATGGGAGAAGCAAATGGGGTAAATACAGGACAATGGGGGTTGCAGGCAAGGGCTGTGCTGGGGGACTTTAATCTAGGTGGAGGGACAGCATGGCATGGGATATTTACACCGGGGGCTAACAGGGAGCATACAAGTATAAATTCAAACATGGCATGAGTCACAACCAAGGCAGATAATATATACAAGGAAGAAATACATGTCACAGCAACACATCAAGACAAGACTACAAACACGAACGTACATATCAACAGGACAAACGAACATGTTGGGCGATCGACGGGTGATGGGTATGCTAAATGACATAGAGTAAGTTTCCTCTCTTACCTTAACTAAGACGGGTCGAATCACAAGAGTACTGCCGTAGCTCAGAGGTCGCCGGTTGATGGGACGTGTCCGGGCAGTCTGATGTGTCTTCGAAGATTTGAGGCTCGCGTCTGACGACGAACCTGGGTGTGTGAGAGGTTTTAAGGATGATTCCCGAGGGGCGGGGCTTAGGCGGATTAGCCAGCGTGCGTGGAAGGGATGACTGTGTGCGTGGAAGAGATGACTGTGTGCAGCCTGCGTCAGGGCTCGATTGTCCGCTCGTCACAGAGGCCCCCCCAAGGAAAAAGGCGAGGTCGTAGGCCTCGACTGAGACGCGGCCAATCAGCTCTGAGGTCAGCTGCGGGATGAGAAGATGGTTGCGATGATCCGGGTGATGCGGGGCGAGGCGGGGTTCCGGGTGGTAGATGGCGGATGCCCAAGGCTGGGGTCCGCGGAGCGACCGGGTTTCGGCGACGGTTAGTGGGCGGCGGCGGGTACGAAGGCTGGGGCGTCGGCCCTCAGTGGGGACTCGGTGGAGTCGGTTGCGGGATGGCGGCTGAGGAAGATCTGCGCGGGGGCGATGCTTTCTGCTGGGCTTGCGTGGCGGCGCTATGTCGGGGACGTAGGGAGAACGGGATGGAGCGATGACTCCGGCTTGTAGCAGACCCTCCACTTCTGTCCTTACTACCTGCTGCTGGGATAGCGGGACGGGGTACGGTTTCTGGCGGACGGGTGTGGGGTCCGTCAGGGTTAGTTGAACTTCTTCTAGGTCCGTCCTCCCAGGTATGTCGGTGAGTACTTCCTGGTACTCGGCTACGATGGCGCGTAGTTGGCGTTGCTGGCCGGCGGGGAGTGAGGGGTCCAGAGATACGTCCCGGAAGGATTCCTTCCCTTGTAGCGGAAATTCGGCGACGCCGGTCTCTGTTCCATCCACTTCGACGGCCAGCGCGACCGTGAGTAGCGAGTGGGTGTCCGGGGCGACGGCGGGCTGCTCCAGGTACCGCTTGAGCAAGTTGATGTGGTGGGTCCTGGGCTTTCCGCCTACCTCGATGCGGTAGGTGGTTCGTGAGAGTTTCTCCAGCACCGGGTAGGGTCCTTGCCAAGCTATGTCTAGCTTGTTCGTGCCGCTGGGGAGAAGTAGTAGGACCTGGTCTCCTACTTGCAGTTCTCGGTCGCGGGCGCGGCGATTATGGTATCGGGCCTGTCTCTCTCTCGCCTTCTTCAGGTTGGCGGAGGCGGCTTTCCATGTGGCCTTGAGGGTCTCCTGGAGCTTGGTGACGTATTTCGTGGCGTCGACCGGTGCCTCGTCCAGTTTGGCGTCGGTCCAGCTACGTCGTAAGGCGGCTAGAGGTCCAGAGAGGGGTCTCCCAAAAAGCAACGTGGAAGGGGTGTATCCGGTGGAGGTGTGCGGGGTCTCCCGATATGCGAAGAGCGCTGACGTGACGTAGGTGTCCCACGCTTCCGGTTGTTCGTCGGCGATCTTGCGGATGATCGAGATGAGAGTCCCATTCAGGCGCTCGACCTGTCCGTTGTTAGCGGGGTGGTAGGGTGGAGTACGGATATGACGAATGCGAAGTAGGTGAAAAACTTCCTGCATGAGTTTTCCAGTGAACTGAGACCCGTTGTCGGTCAAGATGCTGTCCGGGAATCCGACTCGTGTGAATATAGTGACGAGCGCGTCGGCGACTCGGGCGGCGTCAATCTTCGGCAGTGGAACGGCCTCACACCACATAGAGCATGCGTCGACAAGGGTAAGCAGATACTGGTTCCGCTTCTTGGTTCGCGGAAGGGGTCCTACTATGTCGACGGCTACTCGTTGGAAGGGCGTTCCGACGACGACGGTGGGGCTGATGGTTACCGGTACGGTGTGATGGCGGGGCGAGAATCGTTGGCACTGGCGGCAGGACTTGACGTAGCGCTTCACGTCTTCTGTCATCCCGGGCCAGTGGTACTGCGCGCTGATTCGTAGGGTGGTGGCTCCTATGCCCATATGTCCACTTAGGGGCATGCTGTGGCCAAGTTCCTGGACTTGGGGGCGAAGGGTCGCAGGTACGACGAGTTGCGAATGGTCGTCCTTCTGACGGAACAGTAGTCCGTCCTCGACGAAAAAGTCCCCGGACTTGGGTGGAGTGCGTGCGGCGGGTAGCTTTCCGTAGCACTTGCGTAGGGTGACGTCTTTTTCTTGGGCCTTCCGGATCTGTTCCGGCATCTGGTTGGGTATCGGTGGTGGTGTCGCGGCTGGTTTCGCCTGGGCGCGCGTCTGGACGGCGGCCATCGACTCCACAGGCTGGGGCGGCATACCCAAGAATACGTAACGGCATCCTAAGATCAAATCATACAGGGGCTGGTCCATCACGGCAGCTTGGATGGTTCCCGTGACGTAGCGGCTGGTGACCTTGATCCGGGCTATAGGGAGCGTGGTGCTGGGCTGTGACGCGTCGGCCAACTTCAGGGTGATCGTTTCGCCGGTCAAATCTTGTTCCCTGATGAGCGAGCGGCGGACGACGGCGTCGAAGGTTAGTCCGGTGTCGTATAGACAGTGGGCAGGGTGATCGTTGACAGTCACCTGCTCGGTGACGGCCGGTCGATCGGTGGGAGTGACGACGGGGGTTACCGGGTTCCCGTCGGGAGTGACTTGGCGTAGGGCCAATACCGTTCCTTGTTTGCGACGCTGGTCGCTGAGGCGACGAAAACACTTCTCGCGGGTGTGTCCTCGGCGCTGGCAGTAGCCGCAGTAGAGCTCTCCGCTCCGCTTCCCAGGCTCTGCTCCGGGGTTTGGGCGTCCTTTAGGCGGGGGTGGACGGTTGTTCGCTGGCGGGACGGGCCGGCGAGGCTGGTGGCGGGTATCTGGTGACGAGGGTGCGGGGGGATCCCGGCGAGGCTGTCGGTCGTCGGGGTGGGCGGTAAGGTAGCGGTCCGCGACGATTATAAGGTCCTCTAGTCGGGCGGCTCCCTGTTCGGCGGCGAAGGTCCGAAGTTCCGCTGGCATGGTCCCTCTGAGTTGCTCGGCTAGCATCAACTCGAGCAGTCCGTCGTACGTCTTAGGTTCGTCCGTCTGCTCTATCCATTTGTCCCGTAGAGTGGCTAGCCGGTCGGCGAATTGCGTAAACTTCTCCCCCTTCTCTCTCCGGGAGTTCCGGAAATTCTTCCGGTAGTGCTCACCTGAGAGTTCAAATCCATGAAGTAGAGCTTTTTTGAGGGCGGGGTAGTCGCCCTCCTCGGCAGTCGGCGTCTTGGCTAGAATTTCATAGGCCTTCCCCTTAAGGCCATGACTAAGTTTGCGGTACCAGTACTGGGGGTCGAGGCTGTTTTCACCCGCGACCCGCTCGAATCAGGCGAGATAAACTTCTATCGATTCGTCCCGTTCGACGAATGGGTCCAGGGGGAAGTTCATCCCCGGAATCGGCGGGGGGATTGCGGATATTCCGGCGCTGGCGGTGAAGCTGGGGCCGCTGAGAGAGAAGTCCTCGCTCGCGGGCGATGCGATGCCTAGCTCGCGGCGATCGCGCTCAAGCTGGAAGAGTGCTTGGCGCCGTTCAAGTTCCTTGTCCTTCCTCTTCTCCTCAAGTGCCGCGACCCTCTCGTCCTCCTCCTTCTTCCGTGCGGCGGCTCTCTCCTCCTCTGCTATCCTATCCTTCGCCTCATCTCTTCTCCGCTCGGCGGCTCTCTCCTCCTCTGCTATCCTATCCTTCGCCTCATCTCTTCTCCGCTCGGCGGCTCTCTCCTCCTTGGCTACTCTCTCTTTCTCCTCTTCTCTCCTCCGTTCGGCCGCTCTCTCCTCCTCGGCTATCTTCCGAGCGGCGGCTCTCTCCTCCGCGGCGATGCGCTCCTTCTCCTCTTCTTTCTTCCGTGCCGCTGCCCTTTCTTCCTCCTCCCTCTTCGCCTCTCGTTCTTTTGCCCTCTCCTCCCTCTTCAACTTCTCCTCGGCCACGTCCGCATCTACGTTGGCCAGGACGTAGTCCTTGAGTTCAGTGCCGGCGAGCCCTAAGCTCTCGCCAATACTCTTGTACTTGAGCGCAAGCTCTCCCCGGTCGGCCATGGTAAGGGAAGCGACTTACCTTGAAAGGTCCTAACCGTGATGAGGGGCGCACACAAGGGGGTACACTGACGGAAAACAAGAAGGCGGGCTGAAACGAACTACGATGAAATTGCACAGGGGCGAGTACAACACAACACAGACACAGAGACAAAAGGCAATCAATCAAAATATGAAAAAAATGAATGTAAGAAAAATCCTTCGCGAGACACCACAATTCGGGAGAGCCAGCAAGGGACCTATGGGGCTATGCTATACACTACTAGGCTTAGGGGGGCTAGGTCCTATCTATACTGGGCTGGGGTGGGAAGCTAAGTCTTTGGTCTCGTCGAGTTGGGATGGGAAACCTAAGTCTTTAGTCTCGTCGGGGTCGCCAAAGTTAATGTCACAAAGAAAGGGGTTGGGGGATGGGGGTAAGCTCTTAATCTCTCGCACTGTATTGCCTCCCTTGTTTAGGCCAATGTTGTGATGACATTCAAGAGATTAATGCTAGGAGTTACTAAATAAATGAGAGACAGTCAAAGGGCAGACGAGAAATAGGGTAGGCTAAACTAGTTAAGAAATTCAAACAAGGGCCAGTCAAGGTGATACCGTTTCTAACTAGTCAGTTTTATTAAATAGAATCAGGTCGTCTGAGTTGAGTAATCTAAGGGTGAGTCACTGAATATAGTCAATAATAGTTGGGAGTATCTTGGAGATATTCTGGGTGGGCGCTTCAGGAATGCTAGGGCTACTGAGGACTGCTATCATCACTGAGCAGGAGGATATCTGGATTGTTCAGGGTACTTGGCCAGAGTATCTGCGAATTGTGATGCTCGTGGGATGAGAACTTAGCTCGGTTTGCGAAGGGCGGTGGTTGGTCCGGGATATTCTGGACAGTCGGCTGATCACAGGCAGCAGTGGCGTGGGTGGCCAATGCGGGTCAGTCGGTCAGATTCTTGAGTAATCGCTCGATGGTGCAACTTCTGGTGAAGGCACAGGCTTGGTTTTCAGCTTTCGTGGCTAGCTGGCTGGATGAGTGATGAAATTCGGGGGTACGCTTCACGTTGACGCCCTGGGTTTGTTAGGGTCGCCTGCAGCGGGTCTGGCGTCTTAAAGCTGGTACAGGGCCGGGGTAGTCGCCCTGTATAGGAGCCCGTCTGTAAAGTAATACAGACTCCATATCAGCTGGGAACATGTATCCAGGGTGCAGCGCCTGTTTGCGCGCTTGCCCATCAGATTTTCAAATTGGTCGGACCGGTCAAGGGTTGACCGGGTCGTACCAACAGTCCAACAATTGCAACCATGGCTATGGGGCTATTGTGGGGTTTACCGGCAGCCGCTAATATACAATAACTTCAGCGCCTTAAGATGGGGTGGCGGACAACAGGGGCAGATATTTATACAGTGGGAACATGGGAGAAGCAAATGGGGTAAATACAGGACAATGGGGGTTGCAGGCAAGGGCTGTGCTGGGGGACTTTAATCTAGGTGGAGGGACAGCATGGCATGGGATATTTACACCGGGGGCTAACAGGGAGCATACAAGTATAAATTCAAACATGGCATGAGTCACAACCAAGGCAGATAATATATACAAGGAAGAAATACATGTCACAGCAACACATCAAGACAAGACTACAAACACGAACGTACATATCAACAGGACATACGAACATGTTGGGCGATCGACGGGTGATGGGTATGCTAAATGACATAGAGTAAGTTTCCTCTCTTACCTTAACTAAGACGGGTCGAATCACAAGAGTACTGCCGTAGCTCAGAGGTCGCCGGTTGATGGGACGTGTCCGGGCAGTCTGATGTGTCTTCGAAGATTTGAGGCTCGCGTCTGACGACGAACCTGGGTGTGTGAGAGGTTTTAAGGATGATTCCCGAGGGGCGGGGCTTAGGCGGATTAGCCAGCGTGCGTGGAAGGGATGACTGTGTGCGTGGAAGAGATGACTGTGTGCAGCCTGCGTCAGGGCTCGATTGTCCGCTCGTCACAGAGGCCCCCCCAAGGAAAAAGGCGAGGTCGTAGGCCTCGACTGAGACGCGGCCAATCAGCTCTGAGGTCAGCTGCGGGATGAGAAGATGGTTGCGATGATCCGGGTGATGCGGGGCGAGGCGGGGTTCTGGGTGGTAGATGGCGGATGCCCAAGGCTGGGGTCCGCGGAGCGACCGGGTTTCGGCGACGGTTAGTGGGCGGCGGCGGGTACGAAGGCTGGGGCGTCGGCCCTCAGTGGGGACTCGGTGGAGTCGGTTGCGGGATGGCGGCTGAGGAAGATCTGCGCGGGGGCGATGCTTTCTGCTGGGCTTGCGTGGCGGCGCTATGTCGGGGACGTAGGGAGAACGGGATGGAGCGATGACTCCGGCTTGTAGCAGACCCTCCACTTCTGTCCTTACTACCTGCTGCTGGGATAGCGGGACGGGGTACGGTTTCTGGCGGACGGGTGTGGGGTCCGTCAGGGTTAGTTGAACTTCTTCTAGGTCCGTCCTCCCAGGTATGTCGGTGAGTACTTCCTGGTACTCGGCTACGATGGCGCGTAGTTGGCGTTGCTGGCCGGCGGGGAGTGAGGGGTCCAGAGATACGTCCCGGAAGGATTCCTTCCCTTGTAGCGGAAATTCGGCGACGCCGGTCTCTGTTCCATCCACTTCGACGGCCAGCGCGACCGTGAGTAGCGAGTGGGTGTCCGGGGCGACGGCGGGCTGCTCCAGGTACCGCTTGAGCAAGTTGATGTGGTGGGTCCTGGGCTTTCCGCCTACCTCGATGCGGTAGGTGGTTCGTGAGAGTTTCTCCAGCACCGGGTAGGGTCCTTGCCAAGCTATGTCTAGCTTGTTCGTGCCGCTGGGGAGAAGTAGTAGGACCTGGTCTCCTACTTGCAGTTCTCGGTCGCGGGCGCGGCGATTATGGTATCGGGCCTGTCTCTCTCTCGCCTTCTTCAGGTTGGCGGAGGCGGCTTTCCATGTGGCCTTGAGGGTCTCCTGGAGCTTGGTGACGTATTTCGTGGCGTCGACCGGTGCCTCGTCCAGTTTGGCGTCGGTCCAGCTACGTCGTAAGGCGGCTAGAGGTCCAGAGAGGGGTCTCCCAAAAAGCAACGTGGAAGGGGTGTATCCGGTGGAGGTGTGCGGGGTCTCCCGATATGCGAAGAGCGCTGACGTGACGTAGGTGTCCCACGCTTCCGGTTGTTCGTCGGCGATCTTGCGGATGATCGAGATGAGAGTCCCATTCAGGCGCTCGACCTGTCCGTTGCTAGCGGGGTGGTAAGGTGGAGTACGGATATGACGAATGCGAAGTAGGTGAAAAACTTCCTGCATGAGTTTTCCAGTGAACTGAGACCCGTTGTCGGTCAAGATGCTGTCCGGGAATCCGACTCGTGTGAATATAGTGACGAGCGCGTCGGCGACTCGGGCGGCGTCAATCTTCGGCAGTGGAACGGCCTCACACCACATAGAGCATGCGTCGACAAGGGTAAGCAGATACTGGTTCCGCTTCTTGGTTCGCGGAAGGGGTCCTACTATGTCGACGGCTACTCGTTGGAAGGGCGTTCCGACGACGACGGTGGGGCTGATGGTTACCGGTACGGTGTGATGGCGGGGCGAGAATCGTTGGCACTGGCGGCAGGACTTGACGTAGCGCTTCACGTCTTCTGTCATCCCGGGCCAGTGGTACTGCGCGCTGATTCGTAGGGTGGTGGCTCCTATGCCCATATGTCCACTTAGGGGCATGCTGTGGCCAAGTTCCAGGACTTGGGGGCGAAGGGTCGCAGGTACGACGAGTTGCGAATGGTCGTCCTTCTGACGGAACAGTAGTCCGTCCTCGACGAAAAAGTCCCCGGACTTGGGTGGAGTGCGTGCGGCGGGTAGCTTTCCGTAGCACTTGCGTAGGGTGACGTCTTCTTCTTGGGCCTTCCGGATCTGTTCCGGCATCTGGTTGGGTATCGGTGGTGGTGTCGCGGCTGGTTTCGCCTGGGCGCGCGTCTGGACGGCGGCCATCGACTCCACAGGCTGGGGCGGCATACCCAAGAATACGTAACGGCATCCTAAGATCAAATCATACAGGGGCTGGTCCATCACGGCAGCTTGGATGGTTCCCGTGACGTAGCGGCTGGTGACCTTGATCCGGGCTATAGGGAGCGTGGTGCTGGGCTGTGACGCGTCGGCCAACTTCAGGGTGATCGTTTCGCCGGTCAAATCTTGTTCCCTGATGAGCGAGCGGCGGACGACGGCGTCGAAGGTTAGTCCGGTGTCGTATAGACAGTGGGCAGGGTGATCGTTGACAGTCACCTGCTCGGTGACGGCCGGTCGATCGGTGGGAGTGACGACGGGGGTTACCGGGTTCCCGTCGGGAGTGACTTGGCGTAGGGCCAATACCGTTCCTTGTTTGCGACGCTGGTCGCTGAGGCGACGAAAACACTTCTCGCGGGTGTGTCCTCGGCGCTGGCAGTAGCCGCAGTAGAGCTCTCCGCTCCGCTTCCCAGGCTCTGCTCCGGGGTTTGGGCGTCCTTTAGGCGGGGGTGGACGGTTGTCGCTGGCGGGACGGGCCGGCGAGGCTGGTGGCGGGTATCTGGTGACGAGGGTGCGGGGGGATCCCGGCGAGGCTGTCGGTCGTCGGGGTGGGCGGTAAGGTAGCGGTCCGCGACGATTATAAGGTCCTCTAGTCGGGCGGCTCCCTGTTCGGCGGCGAAGGTCCGAAGTTCCGCTGGCATGGTCCCTCTGAGTTGCTCGGCTAGCATCAACTCGAGCAGTCCGTCGTACGTCTTAGGTTCGTCCGTCTGCTCTATCCATTTGTCCCGTAGAGTGGCTAGCCGGTCGGCGAATTGCGTAAACTTCTCCCCCTTCTCTCTCCGGGAGTTCCGGAAATTCTTCCGGTAGTGCTCACCTGAGAGTTCAAATCCATGAAGTAGAGCTTTTTTGAGGGCGGGGTAGTCGCCCTCCTCGGCAGTCGGCGTCTTGGCTAGAATTTCATAGGCCTTCCCCTTAAGGCCATGACTAAGTTTGCGGTACCAGTACTGGGGATCGAGGCTGTTCACCCGCGACCCGCTCGAATCAGGCGAGATAAACTTCTATCGATTCGTCCCGTTCGACGAATGGGTCCAGGGGGAAGTTCATCCCCGGAATCGGCGGGGGGATTGCGGATATTCCGGCGCTGGCGGTGAAGCTGGGGCCGCTGAGAGAGAAGTCCTCGCTCGCGGGCGATGCGATGCCTAGCTCGCGGCGATCGCGCTCAAGCTGGAAGAGTGCTTGGCGCCGTTCAAGTTCCTTGTCCTTCCTCTTCTCCTCAAGTGCCGCGACCCTCTCGTCCTCCTCCTTCTTCCGTGCGGCGGCTCTCTCCTCCTCTGCTATCCTATCCTTCGCCTCATCTCTTCTCCGCTCGGCGGCTCTCTCCTCCTTGGCTACTCTCTCTTTCTCCTCTTCTCTCCTCCGTTCGGCCGCTCTCTCCTCCTCGGCTATCTTCCGAGCGGCGGCTCTCTCCTCCGCGGCGATGCGCTCCTTCTCCTCTTCTTTCTTCCGTGCCGCTGCCCTTTCTCCTCCTCCCTCTTCGCCTCTCGTTCTTTCGCCCTCTCCTCCCTCTTCAACTTCTCCTCGGCCACGTCCGCATCTACGTTGGCCAGGACGTAGTCCTTGAGTTCAGTGCCGGCGAGCCCTAAGCTCTCGCCAATACTCTTGTACTTGAGCGCAAGCTCTCCCCGGTCGGCCATGGTAAGGGAAGCGACTTACCTTGAAAGGTCCTAACCGTGATGAGGGGCGCACACAAGGGGGTACACTGACGGAAAACAAGAAGGCGGGCTGAAACGAACTACGATGAAATTGCACAGGGGCGAGTACAACACAACACAGACACAGAGACAAAAGGCAATCAATCAAAATATGAAAAAAATGAATGTAAGAAAAATCCTTCGCGAGACACCACAATTCGGGAGAGCCAGCAAGGGACCTATGGGGCTATGCTATACACTACTAGGCTTAGGGGGGCTAGGTCCTATCTATACTGGGCTGGGGTGGGAAGCTAAGTCTTTGGTCTCGTCTGGGATGGGAAACCTAAGTCTTTAGTCTCGTCGGGGTCGCCAAAGTTAATGTCACAAAGAAAGGGGTTGGGGGATGGGGGTAAGCTCTTAATCTCTCGCACTGTATTGCCTCCCTTGTTTAGGCCAATGTTGTGATGACATTCAAGAGATTAATGCTAGGAGTTACTAAATAAATGAGAGACAGTCAAAGGGCAGACGAGAAATAGGGTAGGCTAAACTAGTTAAGAAATTCAAACAAGGGCCAGTCAAGGTGATACCGTTTCTAACTAGTCAGTTTTATTAAATAGAATCAGGTCGTCTGAGTTGAGTAATCTAAGGGTGAGTCACTGAATATAGTCAATAATAGTTGGGAGTATCTTGGAGATATTCTGGGTGGGCGCTTCAGGAATGCTAGGGCTACTGAGGACTGCTATCATCACTGAGCAGGAGGATATCTGGATTGTTCAGGGTACTTGGCCAGAGTATCTGCGAATTGTGATGCTCGTGGGATGAGAACTTAGCTCGGTTTGCGAAGGGCGGTGGTTGGTCCGGGATATTCTGGACAGTCGGCTGATCACAGGCAGCAGTGGCGTGGGTGGCCAATGCGGGTCAGTCGGTCAGATTCTTGAGTAATCGCTCGATGGTGCAACTTCTGGTGAAGGCACAGGCTTGGTTTTCAGCTTTCGTGGCTAGCTGGCTGGATGAGTGATGAAATTCGGGGGTACGCTTCACGTTGACGCCCTGGGTTTGTTAGGGTCGCCTGCAGCGGGTCTGGCGTCTTAAAGCTGGTACAGGGCCGGGGTAGTCGCCCTGTATAGGAGCCCGTCTGTAAAGTAATACAGACTCCATATCAGCTGGGAACATGTATCCAGGGTGCAGCGCCTGTTTGCGCGCATGCCCATCAGATTTTCAAATTGGTCGGACCGGTCAAGGGTTGACCGGGGCGTACCAACAGTCCAACAATTGCAACCATGGCTATGGGGCTATTGTGGGGTTTACCGGCAGCCGCTAATATACAATAACTTCGGCGCCTTAAGATGGGGTGGCGGACAACAGGGGCAGATATTTATACAGTGGGAACATGGGAGAAGCAAATGGGGTAAATACAGGACAATGGGGGTTGCAGGCAAGGGCTGTGCTGGGGGACTTTAATCTAGGTGGAGGGACAGCATGGCATGGGATATTTACACCGGGGGCTAACAGGGAGCATACAAGTATAAATTCAAACATGGCATGAGTCACAACCAAGGCAGATAATATATACAAGGAAGAAATACATGTCACAGCAACACATCAAGACAAGACTACAAACACGAACGTACATATCAACAGGACATACGAACATGTTGGGCGATCGACGGGTGATGGGTATGCTAAATGACATAGAGTAAGTTTCCTCTCTTACCTTGACTAAGACGGGTCGAATCACAAGAGTACTGCCGTAGCTCAGAGGTCGCTGGTTGATGGGACGTGTCCGGGCAGTCTGATGTGTCTTCGAAGATTTGAGGCTCGCGTCTGACGACGAACCTGGGTGTGTGAGAGGTTTTAAGGATGATTCCCGAGGGGCGGGGCTTAGGCGGATTAGCCAGCGTGCGTGGAAGGGATGACTGTGTGCGTGGAAGGGATGACTGTGTGCAGCCTGCGTCAGGGCTCGATTGTCCGCTCGTCACAAGAGACAACTGTTGTCTGCGAGTTTCATTTGGACGATGATACCTCCCCATATCCCTCTTGATACCTCCCAATACCCCCCCCCTGATATCTCCCCATCTCCCCCCCCATGATGCCTCACCATACCCCCTTGATACCTCCCCGAACCCACTTGATACCTCGATCCCCATACCCCCTTGATACCTTCCGTACCCCCTTTGTAACCTACCTGTACCCTCCTTGATACTTCCCCATTGATCGTTTCGCAGGTATGGATAAAAGGAATCGACCATCACCATACCCCCTTATATGTACCCGTATCCCCGTTATGCCTACCCATGCCCCTTTAAACCTACCCGTAGCCCCCTTTTACCTACATGTACCACCCCATCCCGATCCTTGGTAATACTACTACTACTACTACTACTACTACTACTACTACTACTACTACTACTACTACTACTAATATTGAATATAGAATAATACAAATAGAAATCATAAAAAACACCAAGGTTTTAAAAGAAAATTTGATATAAGATATAATAATAATAATAATAATAATAATAATAATAATAATAATAATAATAATAATAATAATAATAATATTAATAATTTATTATTATTATTATTATTATTATTATTATTATTATTATTATTATTATTAGTTTATAAATAATAATAATAATAATAATAATAATAATAATAATAATAATAATAATAATAATAATAATAATAATAATAATAATAATAATAATAATAATAATAGGAATAATAATAATAATAATAATAATAATAATAATAATAATAATAATAATAATAATAATAATAATAATAATAATAATAATAAAAAAAAAATATTATTATTAGTTTATAAATAATAATAATAATAATAATAATAAGAATAATAAGAATAACAAGAATAATAAGAATAATAAGAATAATAATAATAATTAAAGGTAAAAAGCCTAAATTTAAAAAAAAATCCATATTGTAGGTTTAAAAAAAAAAAAGGCCCGCGTGGGATTTGAACTTGGGTCGCCCTGCACGGTAAGGGAATGTTTTACTAAGTAAGCTACCAAGGCTTCGTAGAAAGACCATCAATTTTTTGGTCTATATGGGAAAACATGCTGAAACCTCAATTTGATTTTTAATGGAAGCGCGCGGAATGAGGCTATTGCAGTTTGTGGACATTTTGCTTATTTATTTATCTCAGAAACGGTTAAACGTTCGGTAAGGAAGGAAATGTCGGCTATAACGATTTTACTTGTTTTGAGCACACAGCAGGCCGATTTGCAGTGCCCAGCACCTGCCCAGATCAGCGTCCATACCGGACAAACTTTATAGTAGAGGC
>CM072520.1:36234220-36279220 GCA_036898135.1 Oncomelania hupensis | reverse complement strand
AGCCGGTGTGTATTTACTGTGAATGTTGGTAAAACTTTCCTTGACCACGTGGCTGACCCACACAACCGGTTTGCGAGACCAGGAGGTAGCCTCTATTGACCAACTATTGTTTTTCCTATTGGTTTTAGTGCAGACCAGTGGCTGTAAACGGAGAAGGTGTATATTATTAATTACTTCTCCCTGTGTTTATTTTAGCCATGATGTATATATATATATATATATAGAAACAGCCTTATTGCTCTCTCTCAGGACTACGTTGTCTAGGTTAATTTGCAATATTCTGTCAGGAGACATTACAACAAGGTATGCGGTAATCTTAGAAGAAGAGGCTAATACAGTGTTTTGCAACAAAATCAGTTTAGTAGCCTCGTTTTTTTTGGTATAGCAAATATGATGTCACTGGAGGCGGACCCTAACCTATGTAATGTTTCTATGAAATTCGGTCAAAATCCGTTCTGTGTTTTATTGCGATATGGCTTCTAGCGCAACTACGGACCAGCCGACCAACCAATTGACTAATACGTGTCTAGTTCTTATTCCCCACGACTACGTCAGAGTATTTACAGATATATTCAGAAACGTCTGGAAATGATACAAACAAAGATAATACTCATAAACTACTAAGTTTCAAATAAATTACAATGACGACATTACGATGACGTCAATCGATATACATAAATTTTGTTTTATATTCAAGGCATCTGTACATCCTAATTACATAGACGCTCAAAGAAAAAAAACAAAATTTGAAGTCACCATTATGACATTACTCGATCGGCTCAAGATTGATTCTGTCTTCGGTAAAGCCTAAGTGCATACGCAGTGTGATTTAAGTCCCTCCCAGTAGTATGGTAGAAAAATAGGATTAGAAAAAAAAACATTAAATGAAGGGCTGACCATGATGTCGTCAAGCGATATGAATACATGTGTGTCAGCAGGTAGGCATATTTATGTAAAGTTTATACATACCAAGTTTCAAAGAAATCAGCCTATAGTTTCAAGAAAAAAGCGCGCTTGGACGTAGGGACGGACGGACGGAGGCACACAGCCCAATACAATAGCTCCCCACTTCGCTATGGAACTAACAACCAGTTCAAAGAATCTATATCTTTACTAACTTACAAAGTTTAATGACAAAAATGATGACAATGATGATGATGATGATGATAATGATGATGATGATGATGATGCTGTTGCTGCTTCCGCTGATGATGATGACGACTTACGTGGTGGGTCTCTACAGGGGCTGACTATGGTCAAAGATATCAGCAACATCAACAACACAGCTGGTCGAAGAACAGCCATGGTCACTTGTTGTAATTGAAGGTTGTGTTGTTAATGTGATCGTTGATTTTGTTGGCGGTTGTGGTGTTGGTATAATTGTTGTTGCAGTGGTTGATGGCGTTGTTGATGATGTCTTTGCTGTGTTTCAGATGACTTGAAGGCAGTGATGATGAAGATGAAACACCTGTGTCCAACCTGCCCTCACAGACAACGTGTTATAATGCAATCAGAGAAAAGGTGGACAGGACGTCGTGATGGTTGATGCTGGGAAACGGTCGACAGCTGCACGTCAACTGATTTGTGACTAGGCACACACTGAGATCTTCCCTGCGAGATGATTGCCTTAAATACTCCTACTTACAAAGAGCTGTGAAGGTTAAAGCGGGTCTGATCCCAACAGCACAAAGCCAAAACATTTCTTAAATGACTACTTCACGTCAACAGTTGACAATTTCTTTAAATTAACATAAAGAATCATTATTTGTGTCTGCTACGTGCGAAATGAAAGTCTAAACGTCATGCCCGACCGTTCTCAATAAAATCGTCTGCTACAATTAACTCTTGGTGTAGCTACCCTTGCAAAACTTCATTGTGAACACTACAAGCACACACAGGTAAACACAGGCAGAAATAGTCTATCCTATCCTATCTTATCCTATCCTATCCTACCCTATCCCATAACTCGGAGGTCGTAGGGGCACCACAGATGATCGTTTAACCAGCTTACTCCATCTTTCCCTGTCCTCAGCAACCCTGATTGTTTCGCTCAATGTCAAACCAGTCGCTTCTCGAATGTTGTCCCCCCACCTCTTTTTCGGTCTCCCTCTTCTTCTACCTCCTTGCACTGTGCCTTGCAGGATGGTCTTTGCAAGACCTGATGATCTGGTGACGTGACCATACCATCGGATTTTACGTTTTTTCACCACTGTGAGCAGGTCATCGTGTTGTCCAATGGTTTGTGTGATGGTCTGTCGGACTTCGTCGTTGGTGATGTGCTGGGTATAGGAAAGGCCCAGAATTTTCTATAGAACCTCATCTCCATGCTTTATATTCATCGTTATAGGTCTGCCGTGAGGGTCCATGTTTCGAAAGCATATAGGAAGTTGGAGATGTCGTGAGATGACTAGTTTTACTCTGCTTATTTTAATATTTAGCTTGGTTAGTCTATGTAATATTAGAATTTCAAAGTTAGCAAGCAGCAGACGATGGAAGTAATCAAGCGTAGCAGTAGCATAATGCCGATTACACACAGTGGTAGCTGACGGTAGGCAAAGGCAATGACATCATCGTAACGCCGTTAGGTAAGTCAGTTATCCGCCAATGAGAACACAGCTTAGAAGAGGCTCAACCAGGTCTGACTACTTCGAATGTAGAGAAGAATCGGCAGTCGTGTCAAAACCGAGGAAGAGATAACAGCTACATAGCTACACAGGAGCAGTAGTTCTCTCCAAGAAAGACTAGGACGCAGTACTTGTGTAAATTCGAATTCACTCAAGTAGCCACTGGCCTGATATTGTCATGAAGGTAAATGAACCTATTTCTGTTTCATCGTGATGTATTATATTATTGTTGAATTATGTTTGTGAAATTTGCTATGCATAGAATTGAATTGTTAGCCCGACTTTGCCGAACACGTGGCGTAGCTGACCACGAGGCAAAAAGACGACCAGCCACCGCCATCTTGAATGATGTACGGAACCACTGTTGTTTAACTTATATGTGTGCTTGCAAACCAGTGGCTGTACAAATGAATGTGTATAATATTATTAATTCTTGATGTGTATAAGTAGCCAGGTTTTATATTTATGAATGTATAGGAAATTAGAGTGGAGATTCCAATGGACCACGGACTTAGCAGAATGTTCGTCGCTTATATATGTAGATGTGGAGCTAATCACTGAGGGCTATTACGACCTTCAGTGAGACGCTCTGCACACACCTATCATTCAAGGTTGTGCAGAATTTCGTCTGATATGTTACAGACGAACAGGCGTTCTGTAGTGCGCCCAACACTGCCTCAGACGAAACCAAGTCGACGCATTAGTTGGCTGCAACGGCATCCCCAGCATTGCGCGAGGAAAGCCAACCAGTCTACCCACAGGGAGAAACCAGAAGAAGACAACACAAGTTGTCAACAAACCGACCACAGCACAGCACGCCAGACACACAGTTAAGTCTATAGTCGTGTGTGCACAAAAAACTGAGAGCTACAGGACCACAGTAGTCCACTTCTCATGAACAATAACATCCAGTGCCCAAGGATGAACTATTAGATACATAGACTATCAGCGATCGAATTATTCACAGTGACTATTTAACGTTTAAGGTAGATTAGTACTTAGAAAATCTTGTATAGAGTAGAAGAAATAAATGTGTGATGTTTAACTGTTATCAAGTGGCCTTAAATGCAATTTCTTCAAGAGGGCCTCTTAAATTCCCTAGACTTATTCAATGTGATGAGAGGTCTGAATTCAAAGGAGCCATTAAACAGCTTTTGTTAAAACATAATGTAACTGTTAGAAGAGGAGTTGTTCGATTACACAGATCGCAGGGTATTGTAGAAAACTGTAATCAACAACTGGCAGAAAGAGTATTCACTTATCAGTATTCAAAGGAGTTGTTTACTGAAACCACTGATATAGAATGGGTTCTTAAGCTACCTCGAGTTTTACGGGAAATGAATTCAGAAGTAAGCAGAGTTACAGGACTAAAACCAGTTGAGGCTATTAAAAGGAAACAGACTGTTGTTACTGTTTCAAAAGCCTTGTCAGCCAGACCTAACTTTGATGAACTAAACTGTTAGATACATTTATCAGCCTGGAGAAGTTGCTAATGACACTAGAAGAAGAGATACAGACCCTGTTTGGTCATTAAGCATTTATCAAGTTGACAGAGCATTGTCTACTGATCCGCTGGTATATTATTTAAGGCCAAGAAGTGATCGTAGGACACAACCGAAGGTCTTTTACAAAATTTTGTAATTAAGAAAATAACGATGTCTAAAAATGACAGACACAGGAAGGAGCTTACCAAGTATATTAGAGGACCTTTCACAAATGTTTTTAATATATGACGATGAATATTGGACCATCTTTTTCACAGGCTTACCTACAAAATACATCTGTATGTATAATAACTATATCAAATGAAATCAAATTAATAAAGAAATCAAATTTGCATGCGAAATAGATTTTGAAAAAGATTTTAAGAGAATTCTTGAGTGTGGAAATTATAATAAAAAACTTTTACTACCACATACATTTTACTTTGAGAGATTGTGGGGAAATTTTGTTTGTAAGATCCGTAAAGTTTGTAAAATGAACCAACATCATGTTTATAAATGCAAATGCAGTTTTTCCCCTAGTTAATTACATGTAGATTTAAGCTTAAAAGTTTAGTTTATGATTAATTATTGTTTTATTTTAAAGTTTTGTTATCAGTATAAAAATGACAGACACAACACGTCTTTCACAATCTCCTTTGTCATCCGTCATTCACCCTCCCTGCCAACCTTCAAAAAATATCTCAAAACTTATTTATTTCCATCATAGTGTTTAAATCGTGATGGTTTCTGAGTATGTTTGGTATGCTTAAGCTTCTCGCAGTGACTAATTTATTTGATTTTTTGTTTTCATTATTATAGAAGTGATTATGTGTGTGTGCGTGCGTGTGTGTGTGTCTGTGTGTGTCTGTGTGTGTGTTTTGCAGATGGTGGTTATCAGTGAAAAAGTTATCTTCTTTTCTTGTTTTGTATTTTGATTCGTTGGAATTTTTTTTGACTTTGTAAACGCCTAGGGCTTTGTTTAGATTAGCCAGAATAATAATAATAACAATAATAATAATAATAATAATAATAATAATAATAATAATAATAATAATAATAATAATAATAATAATAAGACATCTTTCAAACATTACAACCCCATATTCTTGACAGTCAAGACGTATCAAATCTGTTTATAATAATTACCCATTTGTACTCAACAGTTTTAATTTGAAATTCCCGGTTAAAATATGTATCCATGCTCAGGTAACCTTTAATAATCCTGGTAGTATTGATGAAATGGTGACTGTGTGGGTTTCTTCAAATCAAATTGAAGTTTTAAAATCTTCCGACCTAGGCAATGCTTATAACAGCATCTTGGTTAAACAGTTTCAAGACAGTATAGAGTGCACAACTATGAAAGGGTCTGGATGGGCAGAAGAATCTTTAGAATCAGTAGAACTGAATATTACAAAGTATAATCCAATCAAAGGAAAATCTTATATCCCCAAGAAATTCTTGACAAGAAGGCTGTATTGACTATTAAGAACTCGGACAACAAATGTTTTATGTGGTGTGTTCTGGCTAAATTATATCCTATTCAGTCTAAAGAACATCCTGAAAGAGTGTTGCTGTACACAGCTAAAGTAACAAACTTAAATCTTAAAGACATTAATTTCCTTGTTAGCTTCGACGCCATCGACAAGTTTGAATCCCAGAACTCTCCTACAACAGTCAATGTATATTTTTGGGACCCTGAATCACAACTTATGCCTTTAAGAGTCTCTCCTAATGCCCCATCGTTTTCAGACCACCATCACAATGTTGATCTTTTACTACTGACAGACCCACAAGACCCCAGCACGCAACATTATACTCTGATATGAAACATATCTAGACTATTAGTACACACTTCAAAACATAATTGCCAACAATATTTGTGCAGACGCTATTTAACCAGAGTATCTAGTTTGCAAGTGGCTGACAAGCTTAGTAAAATATGCAAAAGCATAACAGATATTCAAACTGGTCTTGTGTTACTGAAGCCAGGTTCTCAAGTATATTTTTTAAAACATTAACAAACAATTCAAACAACTTTATATAGTCTATGCCGACTTTGAATCATTGATTTTAAAATATCAAGGCCCACAAGGATTTAATAGACCTAACTCATTCCTCACACACCTTCACGAAGTCTGCAGTTTCAGGTATGTAGTTGTCAGAGCTGATGACAACATACAGAGCCTGTGATTTACAGAGTACCCGACGCAGCTCAGAAGTTCTTAGATGAGATGAACAAACTATACAAATTGTATTTACTGCAGATGGATAATCCGGTGACTATGATATTTACTGAATCTGACTCCAAAAATTTTGAAGCAGCTACACATTGCCATATTTGTAATAATGTGTTCGACCCGAAGGACCAAAGGGTGAGAGATCATTGTCATATAAAAAGGGGGCATTCAGAGGCGCCGCTCATCAAAAGTGTAACTTAGAATATGGAATCAAACATTTCTCTCTACCTATACTTATTCATAATCTTCAAAATTGCGACTAGCATTTAATCATGCAGGCAGTGACGAACGCATACAGAGTGTCATGTATTACTGAGACAATATAAAACTTTCACTCTGAATAAATTAAAGTTTCACAACAGCTTTCAGCATTTGTCTTCCAGTTTAGAAACACTAGCTAAGAACTTACCCAACTATCCTATTACTAGTCAATATTTTCTGGACGTTACACTTATTTGGAAAGGTATGTATCCTTATGAATACATGGACTCTTGGGAAGTGTTTGAAGAATTGGAATTACCCCCTTAAGAAAACTTTTAATCCTCACTCAGTAAAATGTTTATTAGCGATTCTGATTTCAAACATGCTCAGAATGTCTGGCTGACGTCTACTTGTTGGCTGATGTGTTTGAAAAATACAGAGAAACCAGTTTACATCATTACTCCCTGGATTCTTCTCATTATATTTCTAAGCCAGGAATGAGTTGGGATGCTTTCTTAAAACTTAGTGGTTCTAAAATAATTGATCTCATAACTGACCAGGTAATGATGAAAATGATTGAGTTATGCATTTGTGGTGGAATAAGCATGGCAGCTCATAATTACTGCAAAGCCAACAATAAATACCTGAAGCACTATGACCCCTCACAGAAATCTACTTATATAATGTACTTAGACGCAAACAATTTATACGGTTGGACAATGAGTGAGCTTTTACCGGTTTCAGATTTTAAATTACATGTTAATCAAAACCCTGCAAACTTAATGTAGCAGTATTTTAAATCACCCTAAAGATTATACTATAAGGTTTATTGCCGAAGTTGAACTAGAATATTCCAAGGCCTTACACGACCTACATAATAATTATCCGCTAGCACCGGAAAGAATGCATGGTACAGACAAGCAACTTAAACTTATTCCCAACATTTTAATAAATCTAATTACGTCTGTCACTACAGAAACCTGCAGTTCTACGTCAGATATGGCATGAAGTGCACAGCGAAACACAGAGCTCAGAAAACAGGCACAAATTACGTTTGAAAAAAAAAACAACGTTAATCTGCTGACTAACAGCTGTTTTGGTAAAACTATGGAGAACCCATACAATTACACCACCCAATCAAGCAATTAATTAACATCTAAGCCTCAATACCTTGGTTACAAAGAGTTTCATGACTCCCTGTATGCCGTTACCATGAAAACCACTCAAGTTAATGTAGACAAACCAGTGTTTATCTAAATACCCGGAGGCCAGAGTTTTATACACAGACACGGATTCGCTTATATTAGACATCCCTACTGAAGACCTTTATAAAGACTTAGAATCAGAACTATAACATTATTATACTAGTGATTATCCTGAAACTCACCCTTTGTACAGCAAAACAAATCAAAAGAAATTAGGTTTGATGAAAGATGAAACAAACGGGAAACTAATAGAAGAATACACAGGTTTGCGATCTAAGCAGTACAGTATTAAACACGAATCAGGAGAATCTTTCAATGCAAAAGGCGCCCAAAAAACTGCAATAAAAACAGAGATATCAGACATGAAATGTAACTGGAAGCCTTAGATGAGAAAGAAGTTAAACCATACCCTAACACAACTGTACAGTCTAAAAACCATGTACTATCTTCTGCAGTGACGATTAAAAAAATATTGTGCGCCATTGACACAAAGCGGGTTAGAGTAACAAAGGAATTTGCATACACTCTAGGCCACTATAAATTAGAAACTATGAATAAGGAGGAAGACCGCTAAGGCCATAAGGCCTGCAAGGTAAATCTTAACCGTATTTATTCTGAAACACTGAGCTTTTTCTTCAAAGCATCTAGTTTCTCCTTCCGTCCCAATAGTCTCCCTTCTTCTATTATTTTTTTTAATTTCGTCAACATTAACAGGTGCAGACCTAGATTTAGATTGGATGTCAATTTTCAACTTTTTATATTCTTCAAAATCTCACTGGATAATTACAAACTCTGGGTCTGTAATCTGAGTGTCTTCCAGTGCTTTCGAAATTCTTAAGTTCATGCTAGAAAGTTTAGCTATCGCCAGACTAGCGTAATTTATTCCGTTTAAAGCGCCGGAATACCGTCATCTGCATCTAGAGTACTTTTGAATATCTGATTCAATTTCCATTCTAACTGTCCTTATTTCTTCCAGCCTGAACATTTGAACGTTACTTACGTTACTTAAGTCTAACGTTGGAGCTCTGGGCTGTATTGGTTGTATTTGTTCTTCTTCCACAACAGCAGGATACAATATTGTCGTCATATTTTTAGTGCGAAAAAAAAGCTTTTTAAAATTATTTAACAAAATTAACATTAATTAACAATAATTAACTCGATTTTAGTTCATTAGCAAAATATTCTATTTGACTATCAGAAAATATCTGAAATAAAATGCTAACAAATCTACGCTGTGTAGGCTAATTTGCGTTATTATTTTAATAGGATTTGCGACAGGGGTAAAAGTTATCTTGGGTGAGAAAACAAATACAGAGTACTGATTTTTATTTTCTCTTTTCTTCATAAATACTGTAATTCGTCTGGTATCCTCGTCTAAATCGGCCCAACTTATAACCACATGCAGAATTACATTAACATATCTCTGTGTAGGTTTGTGAGCAATGATGTCGAGTACTATCATAGCCACACTACCTAGCTGTAAAGGAGGCTGCAGAACAACTCTAACATTTTTCCCAGTGGTTTCATGATTATGTAAAACATTGCTGCTTCTTTGTAGGCTTTGATTTCTGTGTCTACAGGAAAAGACCAGATATTTTCTCATTTAGTAATAGCGTGCTTTAAATCAGGCTCTACTTTACCGGCATTAAAGTCCTTTAGCTGGTCGATAGATGGTTTTTCTGGTGGTGGTTCTGACGGTACAGACGGCACAGACGGTACTAGCGTTCGTTTATAATATCCAGTTGGTGTAAATTCAAAACCGTAAATAGACTCAACAATAGCATTCACATCAAAGTCGATTGTGTCTCCTAGGCTCCGTTCAATAGTAGGACAGGTTACTAGAATTATAGGGCTGTTCGACATTGTATTTTTTAAATTAAACTTAAATTTATCTCAAGAATAATTGTAGGATCATCAAAGTTTACAATTTTGTTGTTTTAATTTATTATTTTTAAGCAGAAACTAGTATGATAGTCCTGACGTAAGTGTCGTTTTTGAGGCAGAAATTTTAGTGACAGTGGATCGCAGTAAGATTTTCTCTGAGTTGAAATTATCCTTAGCAATGTACTAGGAGTTCCGTTTAATAAGTTTTCCGATGTCTTCAGTTGATGAAAGTACACAAACAATCTATTATTAATTAAAAAATTCACATTTTTTTCCAATAAATCTTATAGAACTGCCGATAAATTCGCTGTTATAGCTGCAGATGTGGATGCTGGAGTCAAGAGATAATTCATCGCCACGGAAACCTAATATTTCTGCCAGCTTTGGCGCAAGTGTAACGATGGTAATGTCTTTATGCTTAATATTATTGAAAGTTAAAGTTACTATCAAGGTTGCAGGGTTCATTTTTGCTTCAATCGAATAAGGTTTAAAATTCTTCAGTAAGTCTGCAGAAGTCATAATAGCCGACATGAATAAAGTGCTGTTTATAATTTATCATTATCCAGTTGTTGTTTAGATCATAACTAATATTTACCCATTTAACTGTGTAGAATATTTCGTGTAGGATTACTTTAAGGTCGCTGTTTGTGTTGTCAATAAGATGACGAAGTTTATGCAGACATTAATGTGTACAACCATAATGCAGAAAGGTTGCAATTTGTTTTATGTTTAAAAGGGCATCTTTTATTTGAATTGCAACTACCCCACACCAGCTCAATGCCTATGTAAACAGTACTCTTAGGTTCCCCCACATTTTGCTGGCTGCGGGCTATTTACAGCTTGCCTACACCCGCTCTTCCAGTGAAAGGAAAGGAAAGAAGCACTGGCGAAGCTATCGGCGAAGCTATTTATAGCCAGCATGGCTGAACTAACCTCAAAACCTAAAAGCTTTGGTCGAGTCAGTGTGACTCACTGCCTTTAATTAAAGACTCAAGAAATACAGTTATTTATTAGCAAATGACGGATTTCCAGAGTGCTTATAAAGCGCATTTTAAAAGCCCTTAAAACATGCATATTATGTAATGAAATGGCGCCTTTAGCAACTTTGTAAGCACTTGGGGTTCATCCTGCATAAATACTATCTCTTCATCCTATCTTGTACTAATGCCTATGCATTGTTTTCTCACAGGTTGTTTAACAAAAAATATTGTTAGCGTGTGCCCAGAACCGCTGCACAACCACACCACTTAATATGTTGTAATCCTATCATATCCTATCCTATCCCGTAACTCGGAGGTCGTAGGGGCACCACAGATTATCGTTTAACCAGCGTACTCCATCTTTCCCTGTCCTCAGCAACCCTGATTGTTTCGCTCAGTGTCAAACCAGTCCATTCTCGAATGTTGTCCTCTTACCTCTTTTTCGGTCTCCATCTTCTTCTACCTCCTTGCACTGTGCCTTGCAGGATGGTCTTGGCAAGACCTGATGATCTGGTGACATGGCCATACCATCGGAGTTTCCGTTTCTTCACCACTGTGAGCAGGTCATCGTGTTGTCCAAATGGCTTGTGTGATGGACTGTCGGACTTCGTCGTTGGTGATGTGCTGGGTATAGGAAATGCCCACAAGTCTTCTGTATCACGTCATCTTCATGCTTTGTATTCTTCGTTGTAGATCTGCAGTGAGGGTCCATATGTTGCAAACGGATAGTCAATTGGCTTCGGACTCACTGTAATGTTTTCACCTTGCATCAAGATACTGACGTGTCAGCCTTAGTGTGAAGTACACGTAGGTTAGCGTTGGCCCTTGCTGACCAGTCTCTGGGGAAAGGGTCGCGAGTCTCTCTATCCCAAAAGCCATGAGCGTCTTAAATTCATGTTTCTGATTTCAATAGCGTTGAAGAAGCGGATCATTTAGCTCCTAGGTCAAGTGTTGACACATGCAGTCATGCCCTTGGCAAAACCAGATTTAGAGGTTGTCTGCTATTTTTTCTCATAACATGTGATCGAGGGAAAGAAGAGGTCAATACTTTAGAACATGGAAAGAAGAGAGAGAGAGAGGGAGAGAGAGAGAGAGAGAGAGTGAGAGAAACAGATAGACAGACAAACAGACAGAGAGAGAAACAGACAAATGGGTAGATAGATTGACGGTGTGGGGTAATTGTAGATTATAGTCACACGACACCGGAGCGTATAGGAGACTACTGGTCACATTAATCTGACACCAGCGAACCAATTGATGTTAAGGGGAGAATAATATGGTCACACTTTGGCCAATCTTGGTTTCGAAACAGGAACCTTTCGGTTACTACATGTAGTAAGCCGCTCTACCAAAGAAGAAGAAGAAGAAGAAGAAGAAGAAGAAGAAGAAGAAGAAGCAGACAGCGCAGACAGTGTTTCTTTTTTTTTTATTTTCAAAGGTCGAATTTTCTATGCAGTATAAAGAACGCCTTTGCGGGTGTGTCTACAGAGTTGCTCCAGGACATCACGTGAGGTACCGAAGGTTCAGCTTCCAACTTGACTTTCAGTGTTCAATCTAGGGGATGGTGATGTCATAGTGAGGATAAACACCCACCGCGAGAGGCGTTTATGATCTGCAATAAGCGATGATTAGATAAAACACGTAACCCTGTTCAACATTTATCGATGGTTCATCGTCAAGGAACAGAACTAGGAGTGTCAAACGATAGTTGTACAATGTGGGCTATATAATGGAATTTTTAGATTGATAAGTACTTTGCCAGTGACTGCTACTATCAGTCAAGTTGTCTGTAAACGTTCTCCCAGTGACTTCTACTATCAGTCAAGTGGTCTGTAAACATTGACCCTATGAGTGCTGCCATCAGTCAGGTTGTCTGTAAACATCTCCCTATCACTACTGGGGTCAGTCAGGTTGATATTACAGCGCTTAATGGTTTATGTGTATGCTTAGGTTAGGTTTGCGGTTTGGAAGACCTTTCACGCCTTGAATTTTCTGGTGCTTCATTGCGGTCGCCGTCCGTTCTTTGAAAAGGTTAGGTAAAGCAAGCATAAATTACAGAATCACTACTACTACTACTACTACTACTACTACTACTACAACAACAACAACTACTACTACTACTACTACTACTACTACTACTACTACTACAACTAACAAGAAGAAGAAGAAGAATATGAATAGTAAAACTACTACTACTACTACTACTACTACTACTACTACTACTACTACTACTACTACTACTACTGGTATCCAAGGGCAGAGGAATTTATATAGCGCTTGAAGTGAAATATTTTTTTCTTGAATAAACATTGATTTAGATTTTACCATTACAGCAAACAATTTTAAACACTCCGGCCAAATTCGAAGCAAATAAGAGAGAGAGAGAGAGAGAGAGAGAGAGAGAGAGAGAGAGAGAGAGAGAGAGAGAGAGAGAGAGAGAGAGAGAGATAAAGAGAGAGATGGGAAAGAAAGGTAAGAAAAAGAAAGAAATGATAGAACACTTACCTACTTACCAAACTTACCTATGTATTAACGTGGAGAGAACACGTACCTGCTTACCTATCCTCTAGGGTTATGAACGACGTCACACTCGCGTTGGCACGATGAATAAAAGAAAGCGTCAGGATATCTTTCGTTACAGTCACGAAGGCATTGTTGCTTGGCATCGAACGGGGACGCTTGGTTAACAAAAGACCACTATAAATAACACACACACGCACACGCACACGCACTCCAACACACATGCCTACACACATCCGTGTAAAAAATGCCGTTATTATAATTTAATGAAAGAGCATATACGTTGTTTTGACGTGTTTTTTTTTTATAAATTGGTCCGTTGTTTGAAGTTAACCCTCACCCAAACCCCAAATCTAACACTAACCATTAACCTAATCCTAAGTATAACGCAGTCGTAACCCTAACAGAACGCTGTTTTGACGTCAAAATAACGGGGCCGTCAAAAGAACGTAGGTAGAGTATAAGTGTTTAACAATAACGGCGTTTCTACATCGCCACATAAGCACTCACCATTACACCCACACACGCGCACACACCCACACACACACACACACACGCACCCTTACACACACACCCATACACACACACACACACTCACACATAAACACACACGCCCATCTCCACCCTCCACCCTTACACTCTCACCCTTAATTAAAATACAGAATACATTTCAGCGAAATGACAACATAAGATGTCAACATGGAAATCCCACCCCTTCCCTCCCTCCCGTTATTGGTAAGCACAAAATGCACAACACAGGCAAATGGCATCATGATGATGACTGTGATAAATCCCCCCACACACACAACACTTTATAAGATTTCAATATCATAAATACATTCTAAAACTATTAAATAATTATTAAAAAAATAAAATGAATAATAAATACATAAATAAATAAATACATAAATACATAAATAAATACATAAATATACACATAAATACATGCATACACACAAACATACATTACTAAAACAATTCATTATTTACTGAATTATTAAATAAATTAATTAATAAGTAAATAAAATAAAATGAAATAGCACTTTAAAATAAAATAAATTTACATGAAATAAAATGAAATATCATAAAATAAAATAAAACAAAATAAAATAAAATAAAACAGCTTGGCAAGCCACTCAAATGTATTTCAATACACACACACACACCCACACACACACACACACAGATAGCTGGAAAAAAATAAACATTTTCAAAATGTGTCAATTTTGTTGTTGCTGTTGTGACTTGGCTTTAACAAAGCAAAAGGAAAAACATATCAATGGGATGACTGGCTACTATTTCAACTAGCTGATTGACTATAATGTCAACTTTCTTATTGGCTACTATTTCAACTAGCTGATTGACTATTATAGTCGACTATGTCAACTTTCTTATTGGCTACTATTTCAACTAGCTGATTGACTATAATGTCAACTTTCTTATTGGCTACTATTTCAACAAGCTGATTGACTATAATGTCAACTTTCTTATTGGCTACTATTTCAACTAGCTGATTGACTATAATGTCAACTTTCTTATTGGCTACTATTTCAACTATCTGATTGACTATATTGTCAACTTTCTTATTGGCTACTAATTCAACAAGCTGATTGACTATAATGTCAACTTTCTTATTGGCTACTATTTCAACTAGCTGATTGACTATAATGTCAACTTTCTTATTGGCTACTATTTCAACTAACTGCAAGCAAAATTGTATCCAAATCGGGAACCATTCAAATATACAAACACATAAGCGAAAAATAAAACACTTGCCTATCCTATCCTATCCTATCCTATCCTATCCTATCCTATCCTATCCTATCCTATCCTATCCTATCCTATCCTATCCTATCCCATAACTCGGTTGGGGCACCACATATGATCGTTTAACCAGCATACTTCATCTTTCCCTGTCCTCAACAACCCTGATTGTTTCGCTTTGTTACACTCAAATCGATGTTGGTGTTTTCTATCAGTATTTGATTCAGCCCCGATGCTTGAATTCCTGATAGGTGTGTAACTCAGATTCGTTTATCCACGCAGCCTGCTCAATCAGCATACATGTCACAGAGTCGATGTATGAAGTTTTCCACTTTTATTCAGCACACATCAACAACTGCATACAATCACCTTTTCACTCTCAACTTTTTACTTTCCAATTCACAATCAACAATTATTCAAAACAGTGCGGCGCATAAAATATATAGCCTCTCTCTCTCTTCCCGAACAATTTAGAACACGGTAGACTAGAATGACGCACTACAGCCAATCAAATAAAAGATCGTCATCACTGACTTACGTCATACATCTCTCTACACATTCCCGTAACGTTCTCTTACTTCGACATTTATCGGGAAATTTCTATCGAGAGTAAACACGCAGGTCTAGAGAATTCTCCAATAATATCGACTAACTAAAATTATCAACGTTATACAAAGCCTCTCTTAACAACAATGCAAACTCAAATCAAAGGTAAATAAATTCCATTATTGAATACTTTGCAAAACGAAACGATTAGATCTATCGTGCGCGTTTCAGACATACTACCATTCGCGTTTCAACGTAACACGCTTAGTGTTTAAACCAGTCCATTCTCGAATGTTGTCTTCCCATCTCTTTTTCGATCTCCCTCTTCTTCTACCTCCTTGCACTGTGCCTTGCAGGATGGCTGAAAAAAGCTGAGTGGCTGTAAAATTGAAGTCCTATCGCAGGCTGCGATGATGTCACTACACGGCGCTGCACGTCAAGCTACAACTGTGTTACGCATGATCACTTCTGTCGTTTTTCTATAGACTAACAGTAACCTACTAAGTCTACACCGACTAAACAAGCAAAAGCTCAAATTGTGCGGGGTAAACAGGGGCTCTTGTTACAAAGCTAAACATAGGCTGTTGCATAGCCAACTTAATCGCCTTTTTTATAGAGGCGCCGAGCAGGTGTGTATTTACTGTGATTGTTGGTAAAACTTTGCTTGACCACGTGGCTGACCCACACAACCGGTTTGCGAGACCAGGAGGTAGCCTCTATTGACCAACTATTGTTTCTCCTATTGGTTTTAGTGCAGACCAGTGGCTGTAAACGGAGAAGGTGTATATTATTAATTACTTCTCCCTGTGTTTATTTTAGCCATGATGTATATATATATATATATATATATATATATATATATATATATATATATATATATATATATATATATATATATATATATATAGAGAGAGAGAGAGAGAGAGAGAGAGAGAGAGAGAGAGAGAGAGAGAGAGAGAGAGAGACCGCCTTATTGCTCTCTCTCAGGTCTATGTTGTCTAGGTTAATTTGCAATATTCTATCCGGAGACATTACAACAAGGTATGCGGTAATCTTAGAAGAAGAGGCTAATACAGTGTTTAGCAACAAAATCAGTTTAGTAGCCTCGTTTTTTTTGGTATAGCAAATATGATGTCACTGGAGGCGGACCCTAACCTATGTAATGTTTCTATGAAATTCGGTCAAAATCCGTTCTGTGTTTTATTGCGATATGGCTTCCAGCACAACTACGGACCAGCCGACCAACCAATTGACTAATACGTGTCTAGTTCTTATTCCTCACGACTACTTCAGGGTATTTACCAATATATTCAGAAACTTCTGGAAATGATACAAACAAACATAATACTCTTAAACTACTAAGTTTCAAATAAATTACAATGACGACATTACGATGACGTCAATCGATATACATAAATTTTGTTTTATATTCAAGGCATCTGTACATCCTAATTACATAGACGCTCAAACAAAACAAAACAAAATTTGACGTCACCATTCTTACATTACTCGATTGGCTCAAGATTGGTTATGTCTTCGGTAAAGCCTAAGTACATACGCAGTGTGATTTAAATCCCTCCCAGTAGTATGGTAGAAAAAAAGACGATTAGAAAAAAAACATTAAATGAAGGGCTGACCATGATGTCGTCAAGCGATATGAATACATGTGTGTCAGCAGGTAGGCATATTTATGTAAAGTTTATACATACCAAGTTTCAAAGAAATCAGCCTATAGTTTCAGAAAAAAGCGCGCTTGGACGTAGGGACGGACGGACGGAGGCACACAGCCCAATACAATAGCTCCCCACTTCGCTATGGAACTAACAACAAGTTCAAAGAATCTGTATCTTTACTAACTTACAAAGTTTAATGACAAAAATGATGACGATGATGATGATGATGATGATAATGATAATAATGATGATGATGATGCTGCTGCTGCTGCTTCCGCTGATGATGATGACAACTTACGTGGGTCTATACAGGGGCTGACTATGGTCAAAGATATCAGCAACATCAACAACATAGCTGGTCGAAGAACAGCCATGGTCACTTGTTGTAATTGAAGGTTGTGTTGTTAATGTGATCGTTGATTTTGTTGGCGGTTGTGGTGTTGGTATAATTGTTGTTGCAGTGGTTGATGGCGGTGTTGATGATGTCTTTGCTGTGTTTCAGATGACTTGAAGGCAGTGATGATGAAGATGAAACACCTGTGTCCAACCTGCCCTCACAGACAACGTGTTATAATGCAATCAGAGAAAAGGTGAACAGAACGTCGTGATGGTTGATGCTGGGAAACGGTCGACAGCTGCACGTCAACTGGTTTGTGACTAGGCACACACTGAGATCTTCCCTGCGAGATGATTGCCTTAAATACTTTTACTTACAAAGAGCTGTGAAGGTTAAAGCGGGTCTGATCCCAACAGCACAAAGCCAAAACATTTCTTAAATGACAACTTCACGTCAACAGTTGACCATTTCTTTCAATTAACATGAAGAATCATTATTTGTGTCTGCTACGTGCGAAATGAAAGTCTAAACGTCATGCCCGATCGCTCTCCATAAGATCGTCTGCTACAATTAACTCATGGTGTAGCTACCCTTGCAAAACGTCATAGTGAACACTACAAGCACACACAGGTAAACACAGGCAGAAATAGTCTACCCTATCCTATCCTATCCTATCCTATCCTATCCTATCCTATCCTATCCCATAACTCGGAGGTCGTCGGAGCACCACAGATGATCGTTTAACCAGCGTACTCCTTCTTTCCCTGTCCTCAGCAACCCGGATTGTTTCGCTCAGTGTCAAACCAGTCCCTTCTCGAATGTTGTTCTCCCACCTCTTTTTCGGTCTCGCTCTTCTTCTACCTCCTTGCACTGTGCCTTGCAGGATGGTCTTTGCAAGACCTGATGATCTGATGACGTGACCATACCATCGGATTTTACGTTTTTTCACCACTGTGAGCAGGTCATCGTGTTGTCCAATGGTTTGTGTGATGGTCTGTCGGACTTCGTCGTTGGTGATGTGCTGGGTATAGAAAATGCCCAGAATTTTCTATAGCACCTCATCTCCATGCTTTATATTCATAGTTTAAGGTCTGCCGTGATGGTCCATGTTTCGAAAGCATATAGGAAGATGGAGATGACAAGGGAGCGCAGCAGTCTTATCTTGGAATGTAGACTGATGGTCCTGTCTTTCCAAATGGTCTTCAACATTGTCAGGGCAGCAGTTGTTTGTGCGATCCTGGAGAGGACTTCCTGTCGGGACCCATTGTCTGATACAATGGCTCCTAAATATTTGAAGCTATGCACTGTGTTGAGTGATTGGCCTTGGACTTTGATGTCCGTGTTGATGCCATTGGTGTTGTTGGTCATCATTTTGGTCTTCTCTGCACTTATTTCCATTCCATAGGCTCTGGAGGTGATGTCAAGCCTCTGTACCAGTTGTTCAAGTTCTTGTTCCTCTTCAGCCAATCTATCAATGTCATCCGCAAAACGAAGGTTGGAGATTGCTCTTCCCCCTATGATGACTGTGCCTTCGTGGTCTGCAAGAACATCTGACATGATGCGCTCTAGGAAGACGTTAAGAGTGTTGGAGAGAGTAGGCATCCCTGACACACACCGATTGTTGTTAAAGTTCTGAACCAGTTTCCGATGACGCTGTTGTGGAGGACTGCACTGGTAGTCTTGTCATACAGGCTTTTGATGACTTCAATATTTTTAGGGCTGATGTTGTACACTCTCATGTTTGCCCACAGAGCTGCATGCCAGTCTCGGTTAAACGCCTTTTTGAAATCTACGAACACGGACCGCGCCTTCCGTTGGCCACCAAGACGGAGGCGAGAAGTGTGCTATTGATGGACAAATTAGCAAGATCCGCACCAGAAATAACATTGTCATAGGCACCTGGAATGTCAGGACCCTAAATGCGGAGGGAAAATGACAAGAACTGGCCAACGAGATGGACCACTATCGATGGAACGTTTTAGGGATCAGCGAACTGCGCTGGAAAGGCATAGGTGAAACAACGACCGACAAAGGCCACAAGCTTTATTTCAGCGGTAGAGATGACAGGCACGAACACGGAGTTGGATTCTTTGTCCACAAGAACATTCTAGCCACTGTCATGGGTTGCCGCCCAGTCTCCAGTAGAATCATTACCATCCGTCTGAGAGCGGTTCGTTCAACATCACCATCATCCAGGCCTATGACCAAACATCAGACTATGACGACAGCGATGTGGAGGATTTCTATGAACATCTACAGGCTGTCCTTGACCAAGTGCCGAAGAAGCACATAGTCATAGTGGAAGGCGACTGGAATGCCAAGGTTGGCCAAGATGCGCACCACAACTGGGGAGACACATGTGGACCCCACTGCAACAACGAGACAAATGACAGGGGTCTGAGACTGTTGGAGTTCGCCAGATACAACAATCTGGTACTGGCAAACACGCTTGGTCTCCACACAAAATCCAGACGATGGACATGGCACAGTCCCGACGGGGAGCATCACAACCAGATCGACTACATCATGGTCAAGAAACGCTTCAGATCAAGAATCAGCATCGGCAGGACACGAACTTTTCCAGGAGCAGACATCGGAAGTGACCACGGTCTCGTGATGATGTTTTCCCGGCTTCACTTGAAGAGAGTAAAGACAGCAAAGTGCACTAGACTGAAGTTCGACCTGAACAAACTGTAAGACCCGGAGGTGGCAGAAATATTTCAGACCACAATTGGAGGGAAATTTGCACCACTGCTCATTTTGGGAGCTGGTGAATTAGATGTCAACACCATGACCACCACCTTCAACTCAGCTGTGACAGATGTCGCCACGGAGATCCTTGGAAAGCACCGGTCAAAGAAGAAGCTGTGGATCACACCTAAACTTTTGGACCTGTGTGAAAAACGAAGAGAGATGAAAAAGAAAAAGAACACTGTGACGACACGAGTTTTCAGCACATACTAGAGATAGTTATATATCGTGCAGAGTTGCAGATCTCTAGCGATACAGTGTACATAGTCGATTCGGCAGTTTCTTTTACTGCGTATGTAAGATTAGTGTGTGTGGGTTTCACGTGTTTAACGCAAGGTGCATAATGCATAAATGGGGAAACTGGGTTACTGAGCTCGACTTGATGATGTCCTGTGTGCTGGTATATGATTTAGTTGGCAGAGTCAGTTTGGTTGCTTTTGCAAGCAGTCAGTCTTTTTTGGACAGAAGTAACTTTGTGACTGTGTGTCAGGTTAGAGTACGTTCTTCTGTAAGGGTAGAATGTTTGTTGTTTTTCGAACCACCCAAGGTCTTGCGCCCTTGTCGGGACAAGAATGTCTAAAAGTCCTTTTTTGACAAATTGGTTTGGTCGAGATGTGAAACAAATAAAGGATTTTGTAGACCAGAATGGTCAATTTTTGTCTCACCGTTTATTTGTTAATAAGTACAAAGTTGTGAATTGTAATTTTTTGTCATATTATGGATATGTTAGTGCAATTAAAAATTACGCACGAAGCTGCGACATTGTGATTGTTGACAACAAAGCCTGTGAAAGCATGCTTCTGTACAAAATAATTTTTGCTGTATCTAAAGGTGCCAAATTTTATTACAATTCGTTAGTGTTTGTTCCACAGACTGGGCTGTTAACTTTCTACTTTGTCTACTGCTACCACTACTGTTATGCTACTACCTTTGGTATAATTCTACCAGTCCTTTGTGGCGCTGCTGTACTACTGTGCCGAGTGTACATCAGCTCTGAGACCCCTGCCTTTGCCGCTGGGAGGTGTGGAAGTTGCCTGGCCTCGCCGCCACCACCGCCACGACTCTCTCTGGTGGTCGGCGCCGCCGCTGGGTGTGGCCCTCCATCATTGCTTGAACCTGCCCGTTGCTTCGGTCGAGCCCTCCATCCGGGCTACAGGATCTCAGCTACACCGCACCCACACACACATACAGATTCACACACCACACACCTAAAACACATCTTCGGTAACCAGTGTAAATCACTTCCTTTATCTGAGTGATTAACTGCTTTAGTTTACTCTGAGCTCAGTTAATAGTTAGGTTACGAACAGTGATTCTGAACTGTAAAGCTAGCTTATTCAAGGCGTTTGAATTTTAAGATTTCCTACTTGTGGATACAACTTGGAATTGTATTTATCTGAAATTTAATTGATTGTTACTATTGTTGCATATTGTTGTGGGCATTCTGTTTGTGTATAGTTCTGGGGTTTTCAGTTAGACAAGGGAGGTAATTGTTTAGTAAATACTGGGTTGGGGGTCTTGATATGGGTTGAGGGTGATTTAGTATCCCATTATCCTGTGTATGCGTGTTGGTTGTTTGTCACGAAGAAAGGGATTTGGGGGAAGGGGGTAAGCTCTTAATCTCTAGCGCTGTGTTATCTCCTTTGATAGACTAACGTGCGATGACATTCCAGAGATTAAAGCAAGGCCAAACTAATAAGTGATAAACAGAGTAAAGACGAGAAGGAAAAGTTAATGTACTAGTTAAGAAATTCACAGTCAAAGGCCAGTCAAGGAAATTGCGATTTCTGTAACTATCTACTTTTAATAATTTGAAAAGGGAGAGTCTAGGTCAAATTGTTCTATAGTGATTCATTGGCGTGGCGTCCCTAGTACTGAGTAGTCCGGTGATCTTCGGGAAAGTCAATCTTATGGGTACTAGAGCTATCGTAGACTGATCACATCACAGGGTGAGAGAGTATCTGTATGGGGGCCAGAGTTTCTGTGATAATCTGGCGAGTGGGGGGTCTCTCAGGCTTAGGCACTTAGCTGTGGACTGCAGTGCGGCGATTTGTCCAGGATCCTCTGGATGGCTTGCCAGTGATGGTGCGCGCGTGGTTGGAAAGATGCAGGTCAGTGGTCACGCGGGGATGACTCACGAATCACGAGTGCTAGTGGTGTTGTTGTGTTGTGGTACAGGCGTTGAACTCGGCTTACGTGGCTAGTCGGTTCAGAAATTGCGAAGTCCCAAATCACGCGTCTCATTGACCTCCCGGGTTGTCGGGGGCCTGCAGCGGGTCAGCGATTGGGAGATGATACCAGTCCGGGGCGATGTCCGGTACAGGAACCCGTCTGCAACGTGTACAGACGCTGTATCAGCTGGGGATAGGGATAATGCGAATTCCGGGCCTGTTGTACAGTCACCCTTCTCAGAATTCAAATTGGTGTGACCGGTCAAGAGTTGAATCAGTGCACATACCAACAGTCAAACAATGCTACTAGATTTACTGGGCCAAAGTGGAGGTTACTGGCAGCCACTAGTAAAAGTACATTCGGCGCATTTAGGATGGGGATGGCAACAGGGCAAATATTTATACATCGGGAGGCACGGGGGAAAGCAATAATAGGGGTACAGGACAAATGGGTTGTAGGTCTGGGCCGTACTTGGGATTCTAATCTATATGGAGGGGGTAGCATGGCATGGGATATTTATACATGGGGCAACGGAGTATACAAGCATAAATTCAAACACGTCATGAATGATGTACAAGGTAGAAAGTATGTGCAAGGGAGAAAACACACGTCATAGCAATACATCAAAGCAAAATTATAAAGACATACATACTGACAGGACGCATGAACCTGATGGCGAACGACAGGTGATGGGGTTGCTATATGACAACGAGTAAATTCCCTCTCTTACCTTGGTTTAAGACGGGTGGAAGCACAAGGATACTGACGAAACTCAGAGGTCGCTCGGTGATGGCGGCGTGGATTCGAACAGGTTGTGACTTCGAGGCAGGGAAGTTAGCATCTGACACTAAGCCTTGGTCAGTAGCAGACTTTAAGGCGATCCTGGGGGCGGGGCTTAAGAGACTGTGCGAGCCGGCTAGGTAGTGATGGCTGGTCAAGAGGAATGATGGCTGGTTTGAAGCGATCGTCGCTGGCTGTGCGGGGTGGTCGAATGGTTGCAGCCGGGCCTCAGGGGTGCAATTGTCCGCCTCGTCACAGAGGCCCCCCCAAGGAAAAAGGCGAGGACGTAGGACTCGACGAAGGCGCGGCCAATCAGCTCTGAGGTCGGCTGCCGGGTGCGACGATGGGTTGTGATGATCCGTGATGCGGGGCGATGCAGGGTTCCGGGTACGGTGGCGGATGCCCAAGGCTGGGGTCCGCGGAGCTGCCGGGTTTCGGCTACGGTTAGTGGGCGGCGGCAGGAATGAAGGCTGGGGCGTCGGCCCTCAGGGGCGACTCGATGGAGTCGGTGGCGGGGTGACGGCTGAGGAAGTCTGCGCCGTGGTTGTCTTTTCCAGGGATGTGTTCCAGCTGGAAAGAGTATGCCTGGAGCAGCAGAGCCCACCTCATTAGCCGGGCGTTGAGCGATTTGGATGTCGCCAAGAAGGAAAGCGGCTGATGATCCACTTGGACTGTAAAGTGCGAACCGTAGAGATACAGTTGGAACTTCTGGACTGCCCAGACGAGGGCGAGACACTCCTTCTCCGAGGTGGCGTAGTTTTGTTCGGCCGGCTTGAGTTTCCGGCTGGCGTACGCGACGGGGAAGAGCGTCGGGGCGTCCGAGGAGTCCCGTTGGAGCAGAACGGCTCCGAGGCCTACGTCCGCTGGCGTCTGTGCGCAGGACGAAGGGTTGTCCGTGGTTGGGGAGTCGTAGGACTGGCTGGGACGTCAGCTTGTCCTTGAGCTCCTGGAAGGCAGCTTCGCATTGCGGGGTCCAGATGACTCGGTCCGGTGCGGTTTTCCGGGTCAGGCTTGATAGCGGCGCGGCGATCCCGTTGTAGCCGGGTACAAACTTCTGATAGAAGCCACTCAGTCCCAGGAAGGACTGAACATCTTTCTTGGTCTTGGGGCGTGGCGCGTCTCGAAGGCGTTGGACGGTCTTTTCCAGAGGCCGGAGCTGTCCACGGCTGATGGTGTGGCCAAGAAATTCCAGCTCTTGATAGCCGAACTGGCATTTGGTCGGCCGGGCAGTAAGGCCCGCTTCTCTGAGGCGGCGCAAGAGTTGGCGCACCACTCGCAGGTGCTCCTCCCATGTCTCCGTTGCGACGAGTATGTCGTCCATAAAAGAGTGTATGAACGGACAGTGGAGGGGGTCCAACAGCTTCCGCATCATCGTGCTGAAAATACTTGGGGCATTGTGCAGACCAAACGGCAGAACGTTAAATTCATAGTGGCCGTCCATCGTGCTGAAGGCTAGGTACTGGCGGGATGAAGGGTGCACGGGAATCTGATAAAAGCCTTTGCTCAGATCCACCCTGGAGAAGTATCGGGCGGATTGTAGCTTTGCGAACAAGTCCGTGGGGTCGGATAGGGGTCCGGGCACGAACTGGGTTACAAGGTTCAACTGCCGGAAGTCGATACAGAGGCGATGTTCTCCGCTGGGCTTCCGTGATAGAACTATTCCTGCGCTGTAGGGGGAACGGGAGGGAGCGATGACTCCGGCTTGTAGCAGAGCCTCTACTTCCGTTCTTACTACTTGCTGCTGGGAAAGTGGGACGGGGTACGGTTTCTGGCGGACGGGAGTGGGGTCCGTTAGGGTCAGTCGAACTTCTTCCAGGTCCGTCCTCCCAGGAATGTCGGTGAGGACTTCCCTGTGTTCTGCTACGATGGCGCGTAGCTGGCGTTGCTGGCCGGCGGGGAGTGAGGGGTCCAGAGAGACGTCCCGGAAGGATTCCTTCCCTTTTAGTGGAAATTCGGCGACGCCGGTCTCTGTGCCATCCACTTCGACGGCCAGCGCGACCGTGAGTAGTGAGTGGGAGTCTGGGGCGGGTGCAGGTTGCTCCAGGTACCGCTTGAGCAGATTGATGTGGTGGGTCCTGGGTTTTCCGCCTACCTCGATGCGGTAGGTGGTGCGCGAGAGCTTCTCGAGCACCGGGTAGGGTCCCTGCCAAGCTATGTCTAGCTTGTTCGTGCCGCTGGGGAGAAGCAGTAGGACTTGGTCTCCTACCTGTAGCTCTCGGTCCCGGGCGCGGCGGTTGTGGTAGCGGGCTTGTCGCTCTCTCGCCTTCTTCAGGTTGGCGGAGGCGGCTTTCCATGTTGCCTTGAGGGTTTCTTGTAGCTTCGTGACGTATTTTGTAGCGCCGACCGGTGCCTCGTCCAGTTTGGCGTCGGTCCAGCTACGTCGTAAGGCGGCTAGTAGTCCGGAAAGGGGTCTTCCGAAAAGCAGCGTGGAAGGCGTGTATCCGGTGGAGGTGTGCGGGGTCTCTCGATACGCGAAGAGCGCTGACGCGACGTATGTGTCCCACGCTTCCGGCTGTTCGTCGGCGATCTTGCGGATAATCGAGATAAGTGTCCCGTTTAGGCGCTCGACCTGTCCGTTGCTAGCGGGGTGGTAGGGTGGAGTCCGGATATGGCGGATGCGGAGTAGTTGAAAAACCTCCTGCATAAGTTTTCCGGTAAACTGGGACCCGTTGTCGGTCAGGATGTTGTCCGGGAATCCGACTCGAGTGAATATGGTGACGAGCGCGTCGGCGACTCGGGCGGCGTCGATCTTCGGTAGAGGAACGGCTTCACACCACATCGAGCAGGCGTCGACGAGGGTTAGTAGGTACTGGTTCCGCTTCTTGGTCCGCGGGAGGGGTCCTACAATGTCAACAGCCACCGCTGGAAGGGTGTTCCGACAACGACGGTGGGGCTAATAGTGACCGGGACGGTGTGATGGCGGGGCGAGTATCGTTGGCACTGGCTACAGGACTTGACGTAGCGCTTCGCGTCATCGGTCATCCCGGGCCAGTGATATTGAGCGCTGATGCGTAGAGTGGTCGCTCCTATGCCCATATGTCCGCTTAGGGGCATGCTGTGGCCAAGCTCCAGGACTTGGGGGCGAAGTGTCGCAGGCACGACTAGTTGAGTATGGTCGTCCTTCTGGCGGAAGAGGAGTCCGTCTTCGACGAAAAAGTCCCCGGACTTGGGTGGAGTGCGTGCGGCGGGAAGCTTTCCGTAGCACTTGCGGAGGGTGACGTCGCTTTCTTGGGCCTTCCGGATCTGTTCCGGCATCTGGTTGGGTATCGGGGGTGGAGTCGCGGCTGTTTTCGCCTGTGCGCGCGTCTGGACGGCGGCCATCGATTCCACAGGCTGGGGCGGCATCCCCAAGAAAACGTATCGGCATCCTAAAATTAAGTCGTACAGGGGCTGGTCCATTACTGCCGCTTGAATGGTCCCCGTTACGTATCGGCTGGTGACTTGGATCCGGGCTATAGGGAGCGTGGTGCTGGGTTGAGACGCGTCGGCCAACTTCAGGGTGATAGTCTCGCCGGTCAGGTCTTGTTCCCTGATGAGCGAGCGGCGGACGACGGCGTCGAAGGTAAGTCCAGTGTCGTATAGACAGTGGGCGGGGCGATTGTTGACAGTCACTTGCTCGGTGACGGCCGGTCGGTCGGCGGGAGTGACGACGGGGGTTACCGGTTTCCCGTCGGGGGTAACTTGGCGTAGGGCTAGTACGGTACCTTGTTTGCGACGCTGGTCGCTGATGCGTCGAAAACATTTCTCCCGGGTGTGTCCTCGGCGCTGGCAGTAGCCGCAGTAGAGCTCGGTGCTCCGCTTCCCTGGCTCTGCTCCGGGGTTCGGGCGTCCTTTGGGCGGTTGTGGACGGTGGTTCGCTGGCGGGACTGGCCGGCGAGGCTGGTGGCGGGTATCTGGCGACGAGGGTGCGGGGGGGTCACGGCGAGGCTGTCTGTCGTCGGGATGGGCGGTGAGATAGCGGTCCGCGACGATGATCAAATCTTCAAGGCGAGCGGCGCCCTGTTCGGCGGCGAATGTCCGAAGGTCCGCTGGCATCGTCCCTCGAAGTTGCTCGGCAAGCATCAACTCTAGTAGTCCGTCGTATGTCCTGGGTTCGTCAGTTTGCTCAATCCATTTGTCCCGTAGCGTAGCTAGACGGTCGGCAAACTGCGTGAACTTCTCCCCTCTCTCTCTCCGGGAGTTCCGGAAATTCTTGCGATAGTGCTCACCTGAGAGCTCAAAACCATGCAGCAGGGCTCTCTTGAGGGCGGGATAGTCTCCCTCCTCGGAAGTCGGGGTCTTGGCCAGAATCTCATAGGCCTTCCCCTTAAGGCCATGACTGAGCTTGCGATACCAGAACTGGGGGTCAAGACCGTTTTCTCTCGCGACTCGTTCGAATCGGCCGAGATAGACTTCAATTGATTCGTCTCGTTCGACGAATGGGTCCAGGGGGAAGTTCATCCCCGGAATCGGCGGGGGGGGTGCGGGTATTCCGGTGCTGGTGGCGAAGCTGGGGGCGATGAGCGAATAGTCTTCGCTAGCGGGCGATGCGATACCCAAATCGCGGCGGTCGCGCTCAAGCTGGAGGAGTGCTTGGCGCCGTTCGAGCTCCTTATCCTTCCTCTTCTCTTCTAGTGCCGCTATCCTCTCGTCCTCCTCCTTCCTCCTGGCGGCGGCTCTCTCCTCCTCTGCTATCCTCTCTTTCGCCTCCTCTCTTCTCCGCTCGGCGGCTCTCTCCTCCTCTGCAAGCTTCCGGGCGGCGGCCCGTTCCTCAGCGGCGAGGCGCTCTTTCTCCTCCTCCTTCCTCAGTGCCGCTGCTCTTTCTTCCTCCTGCCTCTTCGCATCTCGCTCTTTGGCCCTCTCCTCCCTCTTCAACTTTTCCTCTGCCACGTCAGCCTCCACGTTCGCCAAGACGTAGTCTTTGAGTTCGGTGCCGGCGAGCCCTAAGCTCTCGCCAATACTCTTGTACTTAAGAGCAAGCTCTCCCCGGTCGGCCATGGTAAGAGAGGTAACTTACCCTGCAAAAGGTCCTAACCGGAATGAGGGGTGCACACGAGGGGTATACTGACGGAAAACAGGGGGGTGGGCTGGATGAGCTACGATGAAAACTGCAAAGGGGCGAATACGACACAACCACAAAGACAAAATGCAATCAATCAAAAATCACAAAAAATGAACGCAAGAAAAAAGCCTGTTGAGAGATCACCACTCGGGAGAGCCAGTAAGGGACCTATGGGGCTATGCTAACTACTACTAGGCCTAGTGGGCTGGGTCCTATCTATACTGGGCTGGGGTGGAAATCTAGCTAAGTCCTAAGTCTAGTCAAGTTGGGATGGGAGCCTAAGTCTTTTGTCTCGTTGGTTGGAGGGGGAAACCTCTTCTAGTCTCGTCGGGGTCGCCAAAATTAATGTCACGAAGAAAGGGATTTGGGGGAAGGGGGTAAGCTCTTAATCTCTAGCGCTGTGTTATCTCCTTTGATAGACTAACGTGCGATGACATTCCAGAGATTAAAGCAAGGCCAAACTAATAAGTGATAAACAGAGTAAAGACGAGAAGGAAAAGTTAATGTACTAGTTAAGAAATTCACAGTCAAAGGCCAGTCAAGGAAATTGCGATTTCTGTAACTATCTACTTTTAATAATTTGAAAAGGGAGAGTCTAGGTCAAATTGTTCTATAGTGATTCATTGGCGTGGCGTCCCTAGTACTGAGTAGTCCGGTGATATTCGGGAAAGTCAATCTTATGGGTACTAGAGCTATCGTAGACTGATCACATCACAGGGTGAGAGAGTATCTGTATGGGGGCCAGAGTTTCTGTGATAATCTGGCGAGTGGGGGGTCTCTCAGGCTTAGGCACTTAGCTGTGGACTGCAGTGCGGCGATTTGTCCAGGATCCTCTGGATGGCTTGCCAGTGATGGTGCGCGCGTGGTTGGAAAGATGCAGGTCAGTGGTCACGCGGGGATGACTCACGAATCACGAGTGCTAGTGGTGTTGTTGTGTTGTGGTACAGGCGTTGAACTCGGCTTACGTGGCTAGTCGGTTCAGAAATTGCGAAGTCCCAAATCACGCGTCTCATTGACCTCCCGGGTTGTCGGGGGCCTGCAGCGGGTCAGCGATTGGGAGATGATACCAGTCCGGGGCGATGCGTCCGGTACAGGAACCCGTCTGCAACGTGTACAGACGCTGTATCAGCTGGGGATAGGGATAATGCGAATTCCGGGCCTGTTGTACAGTCACCCTTCTCAGAATTCAAATTGGTGTGACCGGTCAAGAGTTGAATCAGTGCACATACCAACAGTCAAACAATGCTACTAGATTTACTGGGCCAAAGTGGAGGTTACTGGCAGCCACTAGTAAAAGTACATTCGGCGCATTTAGGATGGGGATGGCAACAGGGCAAATATTTATACATCGGGAGGCACGGGGGAAAGCAATAATAGGGGTACAGGACAAATGGGTTGTAGGTCTGGGCCGTACTTGGGATTCTAATCTATATGGAGGGGGTAGCATGGCATGGGATATTTATACATGGGGCAACGGAGTATACAAGCATAAATTCAAACACGTCATGAATGATGTACAAGGTAGAAAGTATGTGCAAGGGAGAAAACACACGTCATAGCAATACATCAAAGCAAAATTATAAACATGGACATACATACTGACAGGACGCATGAACCTGATGGCGAACGACAGGTGATGGGGTTGCTATATGACAACGAGTAAATTCCCTCTCTTACCTTGGTTTAAGACGGGTGGAAGCACAAGGATACTGACGAAACTCAGAGGTCGCTCGGTGATGGCGGCGTGGATTCGAACAGGTTGTGACTTCGAGGCAGGGAAGTTAGCATCTGACACTAAGCCTTGGTCAGTAGCAGACTTTAAGGCGATCCTGGGGGCGGGGCTTAAGAGACTGTGCGAGCCGGCTAGGTAGTGATGGCTGGTCAAGAGGAATGATGGCTGGTTTGAAGCGATCGTCGCTGGCTGTGCGGGGTGGTCGAATGGTTGCAGCCGGGCCTCAGGGGTGCAATTGTCCGCCTCGTCACATTGTTAAATAAAAGAGTGTGATTGTTCATCTGACATTTTGTGTTAGTTTCTTTTGTTTGAGTTTTTATCCTTCCACTCGTTGCCTTGAGCTGAACGTCGCGGAACCCACTCTGGTGACGCGACAAACACCTCACAGGGAGCTGATGCCTACCGAAAAATCAACAATGAAGTCCGAAAAGGCATGCGCACAGCAAAACAGAACTGGATAGAAGATCAATGCCAGGAAATAGAGAACAGTCTGAACAAGAACAGCAGCAAGAAGGCTTACCAAACTGACAAGTGTTAAACAGCCCAAGGTCTCCACGATCCAAAGCAAGTCTGGCATATGCCTTACAGAAGAACAAGAAGACGTCTTGGACAGATGGACAGAGTACTGCTCTGACCTTTACAACCACAAACCAAACGGAGACCCATCAGTTCTAGCATGTCCAGAGAACAGAGAAATAGTCTATCGAATTTAAAACACTGACTTCATTTTTGTCATGTGCGTATGGGATGAATGTGGATAAATCGAGTTTGCCATTCCGCTAGCCAGACATATACTTTGGTAGTACCTTCACATGTAAGAAAGAAAATGTTTGATGTCAAGAATGTGGTAGCCTAATTTGTATTAGGAGTTCAAGCTGGTACACTTGTTTCAATGTTAATTTTAAATCTTTTTAATTAATTAATTTTTTGTTTCTTTTTAATGTTGTTGTTGGTCTAAAATCACTATGTGTACAGACCTTAAATTAAATAAATGAAACTGACTTCATAAATAACAAAGTGTTTATAAAAGTCCCAATATTGTCAAAACCTGCGGGTCTTTTGGCTGTGATCTATCCACCATGGACAAACATGCTGCAAACTTGCTAACTAGAATGCCTATCGGAGAACTTTCACCACAATAATGAGAACATCATAAATTCTTTGTTTGATCATCCTATCTAGTATGATCCATATGCTTTGTTTGCTCACAAGAGAAATGTAATTCAATATGATGTAAACGTTTAATGAAATGGCATCAGACTCACTGTAATGTTTTCTACTTGCATGAAGATGTCGACGTGTCAGCCTTATTCTATCCTATCCTATCCCTTAACTCTGAGGTCGTAGGGGCACCACAGATGATCGTTTAACCAGCGTACTCCATCTTTCTCTGTCCTCAGCAACCTCAGCCTTAGTGCGATGTATGCCAGTCAACGATCCGGCTAAGTGTGGCATTGTCCCTTTGCTGACCAGTCTCTTGCAAATCGGTCGCGAGTCTCTCTGCCCCCAAAACCATAAACGTCCTATATTCATGTATCTGCTTTTAATAGCGTTGAAGAAGCAGATCCTAGTTTAATTGTGAGAGAAGATTTAGACTTCGTACACTTCTTGTGTTTTCGAGTGAATACTTCAAGATCAAAGCAGGTGCTAAATGGAAATATCAGAGAGAGAGATGGGGGGAGAGAAAGAGAGAAAGAGAGAGAGGAAGAGAGAGAGAAGGACAGATGGACAGAGGTAAACAGCGAGACAGACAAGCAGTCAGAGATACAGACAGACAAACAGAATAATAATAATAAGGTCCTTTTTTTTATTGCAGCGGAATGAATGCTTCGGTGGTGTGTCTAAAGATTTTCTCCAGGCCATCACATGACTTGCAGGCAAATTTGAACTTAGCTTCCAGCGGTCAGCTAGGTCATGGTGATGCCATAGTGAGCAGAAACACCCACAGCGATAGACGCTTTAATCTGCAAGAAGCGAGGATACGTCATCAGATGTAACACTGTTCAGCAATTATTGCTGGTCAGTCACAGGGTTAACAAGGAACCGAATTAGGAATGTCGAACGATTTGTGTACAATGTATGCTGTATAGTTTAATGGTCAGATTGATAAATAATTTGGCAACCTGTCGCTGAAGATAAGTAGGGATACAAACTCAGTGCTTGTTATCTACTTAGACTACTGTGAGGCTGGATATATGGACTGACAGTGAGCTTGCTCCGTTCCACACGCATAGCTGGCATATTCCTCAGTATGTAACTTAAGTAAGTTTGTGTGTGTGTGTGTTTGCGTGTGTGAGTGTGTGTGTGTGTGACTGGGTGTCTATGTGTGCGTGTGTGGTTTTATTTTTTAATGATTTTGATGGAAAAGACAGACTAATAAATAAATGAACTGAATATTCGAGTGGTTAGGAGTTATTGTCTACGACTTCCAGGGTGTTGTCCACTGTTTAATGCCACAACAATGCGCTCAATGCTGCACTAGATGATATTGTCATCGCTACAGCGCTAGCTCGCAGTGGCTATTTAAAGGCACAGAGAACTACTATGCTATACTATACTATACTATACTAAACTATACTATACTATACTATACTATACTATACAATACCACACCACACCACACCACACTATACTATACTATACTATACTATACTATACTATACTATACTATACTATACTATACTATACTATACTATACTATACTATGGTTCTGTTTCGGCTCGGAAGAGTCCGCTGGACCTAAAGCAATAATCATGTAATACTATCCTATCCTATCCTATCCTATACTATACTATACTATACTATACTATACTATACTATACTATACTATACTATACTATACTATACTATACTATACTATACTATACTATACCATGATGTACTGTACTTATACTATACTGTTCTATGCTTTCCCCAAAAAGGGAGGGGAGAAAAAGTAAGAGAGAGATGGAAAGAGAAAGAGAGAGAGGGGAGAGAAAGAGAGAGAGAGAGAGAAGTGAGAAAGACAGAGAGGAAGAAAAGGGGTGGCGACAAAATGAGAGGGAGAGGTGAGAGAAATAGAGAGATAGAGGTGAGAGATATACTAACAAGAAGAAGAAGAAGAAGAATATGAATAGTAAAACTACTACTACTACTACTACTACTACTACTACTACTACTACTACTACTACTGGTATCCAAGGGCAGAGGAATTTATATAGCTTGAAGTGAAATATTATTTTCTTCAATAAACATTGATTTAGATTATACCATTACAGCAAACAATTTTAAACACACCGGCCAAATTCGAAGCAAATAAGAGAGAGAGAGAGAGAGAGAGAGAGAGAGAGAGAGAGAGAGTGAGAGAGAGAGATGGGAAAGAAAGGTAAGAAAAAGAAAGAAAGGATAGAACACTTACCTACTTACCAAACTTACATAATGTATTAACGTGGAGAGAACACGTACCTCGTAAACAATCCTGAAGCTCTCTTTGATGCATGGTGCCAACACGAGTGTGACGTTTATAAACCTAGAGGATAGGTAATATCCTCTAGGTTTATAAACGTCACACTCGTGTTGGCATGGCACCATGCATCAAAGAGAGCTTCAGGATTGTTTTCTTTACAGTCACGAAGGCATTGTTGCACGGCATCGAGCGTGGGCGCTTGGTTAACAAAAGACCACTATAAATAACACACACACGCACGCGCACACGCACTCCAACACACATGCCTACACACACATCCGTGTAAAAATGCCGTTATTATAATTTAATGAAAGGGCATCTACGTTGTTTTGACGTGTTTTTTTTTTAAATTGGTCCGTTGTTTGAAGTTAACCCTCACCCAAACCCCAAATCTAACACTAACCATTAACCTAATCCTAAGTATAACGCAGTCGTAACCCTAACGGAACGCTGTTTTGACGTCAAAATAACGGGGCCGTCAAAAGAATGTAGGTAGAGTATAAGTGTTTAACAATAACGGCGTTTCTACATCGCCACATAAGCACTCACCATTACACACACACGCGCGCAAGATTGCTTATGTCTTCGATAAAGCCTAAGTACATACGCAGTGTGATGTAAATCCCTACCATTAGTATGGTAGAAAAGTAGAGGATTAGAAAAAAAAAATTAAATGAAGGCCTGACCATGATGTCGTCAAGCGATATGAATACATGTGTGTCAGCAGGTAGGCATATTTATGTGAAGTTTCTACATACCAAGTTTCAAAGAAATCAGCCTATAGTTTCAGGAAAAAAGCGCGCTTGGACGTAGGGACGGACGGACGGACGGAGGCACACAGCCCAATACAATAGCTCCCCACTTCGCTATGGAACTAACAACAAGTTCAAAGAATCTGTATCTTTACTAACTTACAAAGTTTAATGACAAAAATGATGACGATGATGATGATGATGATGATGATGATAATGATGATAATGATGATGATGATGATGATGATGCTGCTGCTTCCGCTGATGATGATGACAACTTACGTGGGTCTCTACAGGGGCTGACTATGGTCAAAGATATCAGCAACATCAACAACACAGCTGGTCGAAGAACAGCCATGGTCACTTGTTGTAATTGAAGGTTGTGTTTTAATGTGATCGTTGATTTTGTTGGCGGTTGTGGTGTTGGTATAATTGTTGTTGCAGTGGTTGATGGCGTTGTTGATGATGTCTTTGCTGTGTTTCAGATGACTTGAAGGCAGTGATGATGAAGATGAAACACCTGTGTCCAACCTGCCCTCACAGACAACGTGTTATAATGCAATCAGAGAAAAGGTGGACAGGACGTCGTGATGGTTGATGCTGGGAACGGTCGACAGCTGCACGTCAACTGGTTTGTGACAAGGCACACACTGAGATCTTCCCTCCGAGATGATTGCCTTAAATACTTTTACTTACAAAGAGCTGTGAAGGTTAAAGCGGGTCTGATCCCAACAGCACAAAGCCAAAACATTTCTTACATGACAACTTCACGTCAACAGTTGACCATTTCTTTAAATTAACATGAAGAATCATTATTTGTGTCTGCTACGTGCGAAACGAAAGTCTAAACGTCATGCCCGACCGCTCTCCATAAGATCGTCTGCTACAATTAACGCATGGTGTAGCTACCCTTGCAAAACGTCATAGTGAACACTACAAGCACACACAGGTAAACACAGGCAGAAATAGTCTACCCTATCCTATCCTATCCTATCCTATCCTATCCTATCCCATAACTCGGAGGTCGTAGGGGCACCACAGATGATCGTTTAACCAGCGTACTCCATCTTTCCCTCTCCTCAGCAACCCTGATTGTTTCGCTCAGTGTCAAACCAGTCCCTTCTCGAATGTTGTTCTCCCACCTCTTTTTCGGTCTCCCTCTTCTTCTACCTCCTTGCACTGTGCCTTGCAGGATGGTCTTTGCAAGACCTGATGATCTGATGACGTGACCATACCATCGGATTTTACGTTTTTTCACCACTGTGAGCAGGTCATCGTGTTGTCCAATGGTTTGTGTGATGGTCTGTCGGACTTCGTCGTTGGTGATGTGCTGGGTATAGGAAATGCACAGAATTTTCTATAGCACCGCATCTCCATGCTTTATATTCATCGTTGTTCAAGTTCTTGTTCCTCTTCAGCCAATCTATCAATGTCATCCGCAAAACTAAGGTTGGAGATTGCTCTTCCCCCTATGATGACTGTGCCTTCTTGGTCTCCAAGAACATCTGACATGATGCGCTCTAGGAAGATGTTAAGAGTGTTGGAGAGAGTAGGCATCCCTGACACACACCGATTGTTGTTAATGTTCTGAACCAGTTTCCGATGGCGCTGTTGTGGAGGACTGCACTGGTAGTCTTGTCATACAGGCTATTGATGACTTCAATATTTTTAGGGCTGATGTTGTACACTCTCTTGGTTGCCCACAGGGCTGCATGCCAGTCTCGGTCAAATCCCTTTTTGAAATCTACGATCACGGACCGCGCCTTCCGTTGGCCACCAAGACGGAGGCGAGAAGTGTGCTATTGATGGACAAATTAGCAAGATCCGCACCAGAAATAACATCGTCATAGGCACCTGGAATGTTAGGACCCTAAATGCGGAGGGAAAATTAGAAGAACTGGCCAACGAGATGGACCACTATCGATGGAACGTTTTAGGGATCAGCGAACTGCGCTGGAAAGGCATAGGTGAAACAACGACCGACAAAAGCCACAAGCTTTATTTCAGCGGTAGAGATGACAGGCACGAACACGGAGTTGGATTCTTTGTCCACAAGAACATTCTAGCCACTGTCATGGGTTGCCGCCCAGTCTCCAGTAGAATCATTACCATCCGTCTGAGAGCGGTTCGTTCAACATCACCATCATCCAGGCCTATGACCAAACATCAGACTATGACGACAGCGATGTGGAGGATTTCTATGAACATCTACAGGCTGTCCTTGACCAAGTGCCGAAGAAGCACATAGTCATAGTGGAAGGCGACTGGAATGCCAAGGTTGGCCAAGATGCGCACCACAACTGGGGAGACACATGTGGACCCCACTGCAACAACGAGACAAATGACAGGGGTCTGAGACTGTTGGAGTTCGCCAGATACAACAATCTGGTACTGGCAAACACGCTTGGTCTCCACACAAAATCCAGACGATGGACATGGCACAGTCCCGACGGGGAGCATCACAACCAGATCGACTACATCATGGTCAAGAAACGCTTCAGATCAAGAATCAGCATCGGCAGGACATGAACTTTTCCAGGAACAGACATCGGAAGTGACCACGGTCTCGTGATGATGTTTTCCCGGCTTCACTTGAAGAGAATAAAGACAGCAAAGTGCACGAGACTGAAGTTCGACCTGGACAAACTGTAAGACCCGGAGGTGGCAGAAATATTTCAGACCACAATTGGAGGGAAATTTGCACCACTGTTCTTTTTGGGAGCTGGTGAATTAGATGTCAAAACCATGACCACCACCTTCAACTCAGCTGTGACAGATGCCGCCACGGAGACCCCTTGGAAAGCACCGGTCAAAGTAGAAGCTGTTGATCACACCTAAACTTTTGGACCTGTGTGAAAAACGAAGAGAGATGAAAAAGAAAAAGAACACTGTGACGACACGAGTTTTCAGCACATACTAGAGATAGTTATATATCGTGCAGAGTTGCAGATCTCTAGCGATACAGTGTACATAGTCGATTCGGCAGTTTCTTTTACTGCGTATGTAAGATTAGTGTGTGTGGGTTTCACGTGTTTAACGCAAGGAGCATAATGCATAAATGGGGAAACTGGGTTACTGAGCTCGACTCGATGATGTCCTGTGTGCTGGTATATGATTTAGTTGGCAGAGTCATTTTGGTTGCTTTTGCAAGCAGTCAGTCTTTTTGGACAGAAGTAACTTTATGACTGTGTGTCAGGTTAGAGTACGTTCTTCTGTAAGGGTAGAATGTTTGTTGTGTTTCGAACCACCCAAGGTCTTGCGCCCTTGTCGGGACAAGAATGTCTAAAAGTCTGTAGTGGGAGGACTGTAACCGCCATCTATTGGGAAGTGATAGGTGTAAGGTTCCATCTTAAGGCTGTGTGGCCCTCGTTTAGGCACCTGCCAAAGCTCACGTACTTCATCAGTATTGAGATGCTCCAGTGCATAGCTAAGCATTAGCCAGAAACGAACTTGAACTCTCAGACTAACAACCAGTGTGTACTGTACTGTGGGTGTTGTATAGTGTTGTGTTGTGCAGTGTACGTGTATCGTTGTATCACAAGCCGAGGACTTAAAAGGTGAGTTGAAACCTGCAATTCTTTTCCTTAGTGGCAGTGCATTCCGAGTCTGCGTACGTGAATGAATGATGGTGAATGAGGGGGAAAGGGATGTATTTTGATGAATAGTAGTTTATTGATTTTATATGATTTTCATATGATTTTCTTGGTTGAATATGTGTATGAATAATGTCGTTGCTGTTGTTGCCAAACCGGGGTCAAAGGGTGACAATGAAGTGTGCATGTTAGAAAGAGAGAGAGAGAGAGAGAGGGGGGTGATGAATGCGAAGGAAGGGAGACAATGTACTGTGTTGGAGAGGGGTGATGAGGTGATGAATATGAGGGAAGCGTGTTTATATTAGAGCGTGATAGAGATAATTGTGAATGAAGGTAGATAATGTACTATAACGTAGAGAGGGGTGATGAAGATGGAAGTGTGAATGAGACGAATCGCTATTATGTGACTGGAAGTGCAGTTGTTATCATTATGTATATTTGTATAAACAACTGTTTTATGGAAGAGATATAAATTATTGGAATTAAGAACTGCATTTTATTATTGAGATGGATGTATAAACAGGTCCAGATGGCGGACGGCGGAAGGCCTATCCTTTTATGAAGTATTTAAGTTTTTGTGGGCGAACTAGTGAGACTCTTTATTTGTTCCACAGACTGGGCTGTTATCTTTGTATTTTGTCTACTGCTACCACTACTGTTATGCTACTACCTTTGGTATAATTCTACCAGTCCTACGTGGCGCTGCTGTACTACTGTGCCGAGTGTACATCAGCTCTGAGACCTCTGCCTTTGCCGCTGGGAGGTGTGGAAGTTGCCTGGCCTCGCCGCCACCACCACCACGACTCTCTTTGGTGGTCGGCGCCGCCGCTGGGTGTGGCCCTCCATCATCGCCTGAACCTGCCCGTTGCTTCGGACGAGGCCTCCATCCGGGCTACAGGATCTCAGCTACACCGCACCCACACACACATACAGATTCACACACCACACATCTAAAACACATCTTCGGTAACCAGTGTAAATCACTTCCTTTATCTGAGTGATTAACTGCTTTAGTTTACTCTGAGCTCAGTTAATAGATAGTTAGGTTACGAACAGTGATTCTGAACTGTAAAGCTAGCTTATTCAAGGCGTTTGAATTTTAAGATTCCCTAATTGTGGATTCAACTTGTAATTGTATTTAACTGAAATTTAATTGATTGTTACTATTGTTGCATATTGTTGTGGGCATTCTGTTTGTGTATAGTTCTGGGGTTTTCAGTTAGACAAGGGAGGAATTGTTCAGTAAATACTGGGTTGGGGGTCTTGATAGGGTTTGAGGGTGATTTAGTATCCCAGTATCCTGTGTATGTGTGGTGGTTGTTAAATAAAAGAGTGTGATTGTTCATCTGACATTTTGTGTTAGTTTCTTTTGTTTGAGTTTTTATCCTTCCACTCGTTGCCTTGAGCTGAACGTCGCGGAACCCACTCGGGTGACGCGACAAACACCTCACCGGGAGCTGATGCCTACCGAAAAATCAACAATGAAGTCCGAAGAGGCATGCGCACAGCAAAACAGAACTGGATAGAAGATCAATGCCAGGAAATAGAGAACAGTCTGAACAAGAACAACAGCAAGAAGGCTTACCAAACTGACAAGTGTTAAACAGCCCAAGATCTCCACGATCCAAAGCAAGTCTGGCATATGCCTTACAGAAGAAAAAGAAGTCTTGGACAGATGGACAGAGTACTGCTCTGACCTTTACAACCACAAACCAAACGGAGACCCATCAGTTCTAGCATGTCCAGAGAACAGAGAAATAGTCTATCGAATTTAAAACACTGACTTCATTTTTGTCATGTGCGTATGGGATGAATGTGGATAAATCGAGTTTGCCATTCCGCTAGCCTGACATATACTTTGGTAGTACCTTCACATGTAAGAAAGAAAATGTTTGATGTCAAGAATGTGGTAGCCTAATTTGTATTAGGAGTTCAAGCTGGTACACTTGTTTCAATGTTAATTTTAAATCTTTTTAATTAATTATTTTTTTGTTTCTTTTTAATGTTGTTGTTGGTCTAAAATCACTATGTGTACAGACCTTAAATTAAATAAATGAAACTGACTTCATAAATAACAATGTGTTTATAAAAGTCCCAATATTGTCAGAACCTGCGGGTCTTTTGGCTGTGATCTATCCACCACGGACAAACTTGCTGCAAACTTGCTAACTAGAATGCCTATCGGAGAACTTTCACCACAATAATGAGAACATCATAAATTCTTTGTTTGATCATCCTATCTAGTATGATCCATATGCTTTGTTTGCTCACAAGAGAAATGTAATTCAATATGATGTAAACGTTTAATGAAATGGCATCAGACTCACTGTAATGTTTTCTCCTTGCATGAAGATGTCGACGTGTCAGCCTTACTCTATCCTATCCTATCCCTTAACTCTGAAGTCGTAGGGGCACCACAGATTATCGTTTAACCAGCGTACTCCATCTTTCTCTGTCCTCAGCCACCTCAGCCATGGTGCGATGTATGTCAGTCAACGATCCGGCTAAGTGTGACATTGTCCCTTTGCTGACCAGTCTCTTGCAAAACTGTCGCGAGTCTCTCTGCCCCCAAAACCATAAACGTCCTATATTCATGTATCTGGTTTTAATAGCGTTGAAGAAGCAGATCATAGTTTAATTGTGAGAGGAGATTTAGACTTCGTACACTTCTTGTGTTTTCGAGTCAATACTTCATGATCAAAGCAGGTGCTAAATGGAAATATGAGAGAGAGAGATGGAAGGAGAGAAAGAGAGAGAAAGAGAGAGAGGGGCAGGAGAGGAGGACAGATGGACAGAGGTAAACAGCGAGACAGACAAGCAGGCAGAGATACAGACAGACAAACAGAATAATAATAAGAAGAAGAAGACGTAGTAGAAGAAGATGATGATGTTCTTTCTTAATTTATTTTTCAAGGACAATTTTTTTGTATTGCAGCGGAATGAATGCTTTGGTGGTGTGTCTAAAGATTTTCTCCAGGCCATCACATGACGTACAGGCAAATTTGAACTTAGCTTCCAGCGGTCAGCTAGGTCATGGTGATGCCATAGTGAGCAGAAACACCCACAGCGATAGACGCTTTAATCTGCAAGAAGCGAGGATACGTCATCAGATGTAACACTGTTCAACAATTATTGCTGGTCAGTCACAGGGTTAACAAGGAACCGAATTAGGAATGTCGAACGATTTGTGTACAATGTATGCTGTATAGTTTAATGGTCAGATTGATAATTTGGCAACCTGTCGCTGAAGATAAGTAGGGATACAAACTCAGTGCCTGTTATCTACTTAGACTACTGTGAGGCTGGATATATGGACTGACAGTGAGCTTGCTCCGTTCCACACGCATAGCTGGCATATTCCTCAGTATGTAAGTTTGTGTGTGTGTGTTTGCGTGTGTGAGTGTGTGTGTGTGAGTGGGTGTGTGTGTGTGCGTGTGTGGTTTTATTTTTTAATGATTTTGATGGAAAAGACAGACTAATAAATAAATGAACTAAATATTCGAGTGGTTAGGAGTAATTGTCTACGACTTCCAGAGTGTTGTCCACTGTTTAATGCCACAACAATGCGCTCAATGCTGCACTAGATGAGATTGTCATCGCTACAGCGCTAGCTCGCAGCGGCTATTTAAAGGCACAGAAAAGTACTATACACTATACTATACTATACTATACTATACTATACTATACTATACTATACTATACTATACTATACTATACCACACTATTCTATACTATACTATACTATACTATACTATACTATACTATACTATACTATACTATACTATACTATACTATACTATACTATACTATACTATACTATACCATACCATACCACACCACACCATACCATACCATACTATACTATACTATACTATACTATACTATACTATACTATACTATACTATACTATACTATACTATACTATACTATACTATACTATGGTTCTGTTTCGGCTCGGAAGAGTCCGCTGGACCTAAATAGGGGTGTTCGGTTTTACCGGTTTTCCGGTTAAAATCGGTTCGACTTTCTCACGGTTCGGTAAACCGGTTTGGCCCTTCCTATCCTATCCTGTCCCATAACCCGAAGGTCGTAGGGGCACCACAGATGATCGCTTAACCAGCATACTCCATCTTTCTCTGTCCTCAGCAGCCCTCATGGCTTCGCTCAGTGTCAAACCAGTCCATTCTCGAATGTTGTCCTCCCACCTCTTTTTCGGTCTCCCCCTTCTTCTACCTCCTTGCACTGTGCCTTGCAGAATGGTCTTTGCAAGGCCTGATGATCTGGTGACGTGGCCATACCATCGGAGTTTCCGTTTCTTCACCACTGTGAGCAGGTCATCGTGTTGTCCAATGGCTTGTGTGATGGTCTGTCGGACTTCAACGTTGGTGATGTGTTGGGTATAGGAAATGCACAGAAGTCTTCTGTAGCACCTCATCTCCATGCTTTGTATTCTTCGTTGGAGATCTGCTGTGAGGGTCCATGCTTCGCAAGCATATAGGAAGATGGAGATGACCAAAGAGCGCAGCAGTCTTACTTTGGAATGTAGACTGATGGTTCTGTCTTTCCAAATGGGCTTCAACCTTGTCAGGGCAGCAGTTGTTTGTGCGATCCTGGAGAGGACTTCCTGTCGAGACCCATTGTCTGACACAATGGCTCCTAAATATTTGAAGCTGTGCACTGTGTTGAGGGATTGGCCTTGTACTTTGATGTCCGTGTTGATGCCATTGGTGTTGTTGGTCATCATTTTGGTCTTCTCTGCACTTATTTCCATTCCATAAGCTCTGGAGGTGGTGTCAAGCCTCTGTACAAGCTGTTCAAGTTCTTGTTCCTCTCCAGCCAATCCATCAATATCATCCGCAAAACGAAGATTGGAGATTGCTCTGCCCCCTATGCTGACTGTGCCTTCGTGATCTGCAAGAGCATCTGACATGATGCGCTCTAGGAAGATGTTGAAGAGTGTTGGAGAGAGTAGGCATCCTTGACGCACACCGATTGTTGTTCTGAACCAGTTCCCGATGACGCTGTTATGGAGGACTGCACTGGTAGCCTTGTCATACAGGCTTTTGATGACTTCTATAATTTTAGGGCTGATGTTGTACACTTTCATGGTTGCCCATAGAGCTGCATGCCAGACTCGGTCAAATGCCTTCTTGAAGTCTATGAACACATGATATAGATGTTGTTGGTGCTGTAGGTATTTCTCACAGATTATTCTGAGGTTGAAAATCTGTTCAGTGGTACTTCGCCCTGCCATGAATCCTGCTTGTTCTTCAGCTATGATTTGTTCAGCTTGTGGTTTCAACCTGTTGAGTATTATTTTCAGGAGGACCTTGCTGGGATGGCTGATGAGGCTGATGGTGCGGTAATTTTCACACTCCTGAAGGTTACCTTTTTTGGGAAGAGTGATGACAAGCGACTGGGTCCATGGTGTAGGCCATTCCCCACTCTGCCAGATCTTGTTACAGATAATGGTGAGAGCATCAGTCATCGCTTCTCCTCCTGCTTGTAGCAGTTCCGCTGGTATGTTGTCCACTCCCGCTGACTTCCCTTTCTTCAGCGATTGCACTGCTGCCTCAACTTCTTCCCGGAGAATTGGGAGGATTTCTTCTTCTTCTCTGCTCTCGGGACATGCTAGAACTGATGGGTCTCCATTTGGTGTATGGTTGTAAAGGTCAGAGCAGTATTCTGTCCATCTGTCCAAGACTTCTTGTTCTTCTGTAAGGCAAATGCCAGACTTGCTTTGGATAGTGGAGACTTTGGGCTGTTTAACACTTGTCAGCCGCTTCACAGTCTGGTAGGCCTTCTTGCTGTTGTTCTTGTTCAGATTGTTCTCTATTTCCTGGCATTGATCTTCTATCCAGTTCTCCTTTGCTGTGCGCATGCCTTTTCGGATGTCATTGTTGATTTTTCGGTAGACATCAGCTCCCTGTGAGGTGTTCTTTTTCTTTTTTAACTCTCTTCGTTTATCACACAGATCCAAAAGTTCAGGTGTGATCCACGGCTTCTTCTTTGGTCGGTGCTTGCCAAGGATCTCAGTGGCGGCATCTGTTACAGCTGAGTTGAAGGTATTGGTCATGGTGTTGACATCTACTTCGCCTGCCCCCAAAATAAGCAGTGGTGCAAATTTCCCTCCAATTGTGGCCTGAAATATTTTTGCCACCTCCGGGTCTTGCAGTTTGTCCAGGTCGAACTTCAGCCTAGTGCACTTTGCTGTATTTACTCTCTTCAAATGGAGCCGGAAAGACATCATCACGAGATCGTGGTCACTTCCAATGTCTGCTCCTGGAAAAGTGCGTGTCCTGCCAATGTTGATGCTTGATCTGAAGCGTTTCTTGACCATGATGTAGTCGATCTGGTTGTGATGTTCCCCGCCGGGACTGTGCCATGTCCATCGTCTGGATTTTTTGTGGAGACCAAGCGTGTTTGCCAGTACCAGATTGTTGTATCTGGCAAACTCCAATAGCCTCAGACCCCTGTCATTTGTCTCGTTGTTGCAGTGGGGTCCGCATGTGTCTCCCCAGTTGTGGTGCGCATCTTGGCCAACCTTGGCATTCCAGTCGCCTTGCACTATGACTATGTCCTTCTTCGGCACTTGGTCAAGGACCGCCTGTATATTTTCATAAAAATCCTCCACTTCGCTGTCTTCATAGTCTGATGTTGGGGCATAGGCCTGGATGATGGTAATGTTGAAAGGGGTTGCTCTCAGACGGATGGTAATGAGTCTACTGGAGACTGGGCGGCAACCCATGACAGTGGCTAGAATGTTCTTGTGGACCAAGAATCCAACGCCGTGTTCGTGCCTGTCATCTCTACCGCTGAAATAGAGCTTGTGGCCTTTGTCAGTCGTTGTTTCACCTAGGCCTTTCCAGCGCAGTTCGCTGATACCTAGAACGTTCCATCGATAGTGGTCCAGCTCGTGGGCCAGTTCTTCTAATTTTCCTTTCGCAGTTAGGGTCCTGACATTCCAGGTTCCTATGACGGTGTTGTTTCTCGTGCGGATCTTGCTAATTTGTCGCGGTTTTTCTAAGGGACATCACTCGTCCCGTAAAGCACTAGCAAAATGGCAGAAACAGAGAAATTCGTAGCGAACACGCGTGGGAAAGCTGACATTTGGAGATTCTTTCTCCTGCGAGAGACAAAAGCAGGAAAGGTTGACCATAATACCGGTTACTGTAAAGAGTGTAAGGCAAGTATTAAACTTGGCGGTGGCACTTCAAATCTGAATGCACACATTCGCCGACACCACCCTTTGCTGCTGCTGAAGCCAACCAAGCCTGCG